>JACDOX010000034.1:6403721-6421087 GCA_014549065.1 Cardinalis cardinalis
GAGAAGGAGAAGGAGAAGGAGAAGGAGAAGGAGAAGGAGAAGGAGAAGGAGAAGGAGAAGGAGAAGGAGAAGGAGAAGGAGAAGGAGAAGGAGAAAGTTAAGAGAGATGAATATGAACTAAAAGAGCTTAAGTGATTGACAAAGAGGATACCAGAGTTTAATACATTAAAATATTTCTTCAGATCACTAGTGATTGTGTGTGATGTGATCTTGTCTTGGGAGCAGACTTGCTTAGCCCTCTATCATTTGAGAGTACTGGAGGACAGATCTTTGTTCCCTTTCCTCCACACAATGCTTGGCTCTGCTCAGGCACTCCAGTATATCTTTAARTCAATAGTCAAATGGTTCAGTGCAAGACTACAGGGAGGTCATAACCTGGAATCACAYTATCAAAGGCAGGGGATTTTCTATGATATAAAACTGTTGTTAGACAAGAAAGGAGCGATGAAAATGTACTTCAAAGAAAACATAAAGTTTATTTGAGGCWACCTAACTACTGAACTACACTTCCATTCTATTTTATATGTGTGACTCTTTTGCTTCCATGGCATTCTTTACTTCTAAAGAATGTACTAACCCTAGGGATTGAAAATCAGATGGTTTGTTTTATTTTGCTCTTAATAGCCACTCTTTTTTTTTTTTTTTTGGATCTCTGATAAATACATATTAGGCTATATTTTGTTTTAATTTCCAGTAAGCATTCTGGCCTAAATTTGATAAATGTTGTAAATTTTTGAAATAAACATTTTACTAAAATTACCTGAATCATACTTTTCAGCAATTTTCCTTATTGATTTTCTGAGAGGCTATATATATCTGGTAGAAATTTGATTTCACAGAATCATTAAAAGTAGCATACTGATGTTTCTACTCAAATCCRGTATCATGTCTCCCATAGTAGCCCAAAACCACAATGCCAGAGATAAGTGCAAGACAAGCCAAATGGAAAGTGGTTAAAGTTCATGCCTCCTTACATTTTGATTCAATCTTTCATGCTTATATGTGTTTCTGTTTTTCTAATGCATCAAACAGTTCAATGACATTAAATGGTCTCTTTATGGACACTTCCACTATCTCAACAGAATGTAGGCGAATGTCTGGGGGTAGAGCTAGCACAAAGCCCAAAGGTTTTGTGTTGCTTCTTGGCAAATATCTTGTTGAAATGAAGGTGAGTTGGTAGCAGAAGTTACCTATCTACTAAGTTGAATTTCTTTCATTCACATAAAAATTAAAAAATAAAGAAGGTACCTACAGAAAACAAAGCTGAATTTAAAGAAGTCAGCTAGAGAAGAAAATCAAACCAGAACAAAACAGAAACCCCACACCAGAAGTAATCAAATAGCTTTACCTTAGTAAAAATTGGATGAAATAAATGGATTTTTAAACATTATGCTGATAAACCTCAGGTCTAGCAGTTTCTTAACTGGGGCCAAAGGCAGAGGTATGTTCTGAGCGATATCTTTACCTAAAAAATATCATGGTTCAACTGAAAATTATTGGCATAAAATGGCTGTCCTTTTGTAGCTCTTGTATTGTCAAAGATGAGAATAATATGTGGAGAAAATTAATTTTCCAGGTCCTTTACTTTAAATATTTCCATTTCATTAAAATATTCCTAATACCTGAGTCACAGTTGCRTGTACATGTAACTTGGTGGTTTGCTTAGTAGTCCTTGTTTCATCATCATTGTTTTCTGTCTTGCAGATGCTATGGAGGAGTAATAGCATCTGTTCCTCCAAGTCAGTTTCAGACTGAAACTATTAAAAGCCACCACCACTGAATTGGAAAAGATTTTGCATGACAGTTACAAGCTTTTCCCTATAAAGGAAATATACTCTTCACTCAATGAATCTAGAAGATAGACTGATGACATGAAGCAATTTATAAAGCCACAATCGTATTTATTGGGAAGTAGTGGGTGTGATTTTCTGTGAATACAGCTGAATCTTTCACCTCCAACACAAATTACACAAATTCTTAAAGTTACTTGTAGCTGAGAGAGTGCAGTGTACAGGAAAAGTTCTTTTTATGAGTTAACCATAACTCTGTTCCACAAAAGAGTTTAATACTGTAATAATCATGGAGTGAACACTACAGARAAGGAAGGGAAACCTGTTTCCTCCAAATGCCCTCCCAACTTAAAGTTTTTCTGTTTTCTTTAGTTTGTTATTCATTCACATCTGGCCTACCAGGCATGTATGTGAGCACAAAAGGCAGCTTCTATCAGAAATAAAACATAATTTTTTTTAGCTCTTCTGATCTAAACAAGTGTGAATGGAGATTTTCGCTGTCCTCATAACACTCATTAGGACAAAATTACAGTAAAAGGAAACGACCATCAGCTTTCAATACAGTTACAAAAATTCTGAATTAAGGTAAATTCAGTAAAGAATATGTATAATACAAAAT
This sequence comes from Cardinalis cardinalis, assembly GCA_014549065.1. NCBI lineage: Eukaryota > Metazoa > Chordata > Aves > Passeriformes > Cardinalidae > Cardinalis > Cardinalis cardinalis. Next base: position 6,406,131 of record JACDOX010000034.1, read on the forward strand.
ATGTCTAWATTGGCTTTTAAAACCAGGGAGTACTTATTTAAATGGACCTTTGAGAATATGAATGTTATACCTGAATCAAGGCTGCACTTGTGAAAAGGAAAAGCTTTGATTTCTTTTTAGCTTGGTCTACATAATAGACAACACAAATATTCCACCCATGGGTAGTGAGGAGTTAGCTGTTTCTATAATTGCATTGTCTGCTATTTGCTCCAGGTGGGAGAACAGACTCATCTCACTGAGAAATGCACACAGGCAGAGATACAGATCTTCACACACCGTTTTCAGCACACAGCTATATTTGTAGCTACGCAGTTTGAGACACACAACCATTTTGTTTCTCAAAGTGCATCTGACTTTCCATAATTAGCATTAGAGAATGAAGTGACAAAGGAGGTTTTTTTTTTGCATGTGGTCAGTCTCAATACAGCTATCTCTAAGAGAGAGGAATAATCCATAACTTATTGTCCCCAAGTCTAACACACACATCCCACAGAAGGTGGTACTCGAAYGATGGACAAAATGTCAGTCCTAGTCCCAGATGAACTCAATGTCAATGTCTTCACTGACATTAATGGCAGAAGCTGCCATTCAAAAACAGCATGGGTTTATGTTGAGGCAAATTAAATGACTGGAATAGATCTTCACCTGAAACAAATTAGCCTAGCTCCCAGTGAGGACATGGTCCATCACCCCTACAGCGCACAAGACGGTCCAGCAACCTAAGTGTACCATGACTATCATCTTCTTACCTTGTGGATTTACATTTAGATGTTGCCATGAGCATTTGATAAAGTGGTTGCACATGCCTGGGGTTATAGGACATGTTACTGTAGCAACCAAAATAATATTTTTTCATACCTTAGTAATAATTTCCAGTGAGATCAAAAGGTGATGGTGAAAGTCAAAGAAATCTGTCCAACAGTATGTCAGAGAAATATATTACATTTATGTCAAGGGTTTTGCACGGAGTAGCAGGTACTAGTTTTCCATTATAGCAGCAGAATCTGCACAAGTTCTAATGATCAAAAACATTGATTTATTCCTGTCACAAACCTTCAGTCCCTGCGGCTTCTAATTAAATCCATCTTACATTCAGGTCTAGTACGTAACCCTTCTGCTGTACACAAGATAAAACCAYTTGCTATACCTCATGTCTACAGCCTCTATCATTACTCTGACAAAACATTACCCTCAAAAAAAGGATCCAAGAGTGGTCCATGGGGACAGGAAAAATATCTGAATCCAAAGAGATAGGACAGAGGGAGGGTGACTCCATCTCAGCATTAAGGTTTTATTATTTGTTACTGAAATTTTTTTAGGACTGAAAATAAAACTCTGAGYGCTACATCAGCTTTGGTGTACATTGTAAGATTAATTCTTAAATAAGAAAAAACCAAAATGTATGCAGCCAATAAGCTGGACATAAAATGTACTAGGCTACTTACACAAATTATGACACATAAACTTAAGACAGAGATCTGCATTCTAATAAGTCTGAAATACTTCACTGTGTCTATTTAAGATTTTATTTCTACCCTTCAAAATACTGAGGACCTAGGTGGCTCTGGTTTCAAGAGGAGAAATGAAAGGCTATACAAACCCTTTGCTGTCTTGTGTATAAATGCTCTGTCCCCTGAAGCAAAATAAATAATATTTTTTAAAAGAAAACAAAACCAATATAACAAGCCTTTATTGTAATTTTTCACAGCTGAGATCCTTAAATTAAAAATTTTTAAAGTTATATTTTTCAATATAAGATATTCAAGTGTCTGTATAGTTTTCTTTCATGATACTCACATTCACACATTGGTGTGTGCTGGCAGCAACATGAGAATTTATAATCCTAGCACTTTAATATCTTAAATGATAACACTGTGATCTTTCATATTTTTTCAGATGTTGTTTTTCTGCTTCAGCTTGCCTGAAACACAAAATCTACTRAACATTCAGATGGATACACGAGGAAAAGGCCACAATGTCAATAAAATATTAAATCTCAAATTAGAGATTATTTTGCTATTATTTAAAAGAGAAAAGGGGAAAATCATAAACATGCCTTACTTGAAAGGAATTTCAGCTTTGGGTTTTCAGTGATTAGTTATAGCTTTTCATTCATCTTCAGGTAACCCTAAAGCATTCAGCTATTCAGTTTATATTATAGGTTAAGGAGTGTTTCAGGTGGAAAGTACAAATTCCATTCTGCAAATAACTAACCATGTTTAAATAAAATCACATAWGTGCATATATAAACATTCAAAACATAGTTTCCAATTTCTAGTCTTCTTGTAACCRAATTAATAAAACCCTGTCATTGCTGAAACGGAAGTGCTCAATGCCAATTAATATATTTTTTTGTAACTATTAGTCCAAGAGCAGAGGTAATTCAGTTTGTATTATTTCTGTTTAGGATAAGGAGAGGAGAAGGAGCCTCTATTTTTATTAATCTATATTTTATGCACCTGTTTTTCTAAATMAGTTAACATAATGGCATTTCAATATAAAATTTTTATTAAAAATAATAACTAAAGACCATGTAGCAGATTGAAAACCAAACAAGAGYCAGTATACCAGGTATTTTTCATTTTGCATATTTTTCCTGACTTACCATTACTCTCAGGAGAGAGAAAAAGCTTTTATGAAACAGATTATTAAAATATATCCTAGTAAAACAAAGAGTACCTAAAACTCAGCTTTAAATTTTTCTGCTAAATTAAAAGATTTAAAGATCAGAGCAACCTGAAGTATGTATATAAATACATATTTTAATTTTAGCACTGGATATGGTGCATGCCCTTAAATGTCAAGAATGGTGGGGTTTTTTWAAATTTTTCTTCCATATTTAATGAATATGAAATTCACTGTTTTATAATTCAACAAATACCATCATTTTTCTAATAGAACAACCAAAAATGTATTCATTCATCCATGCTGGATTTTACTAATAGCCTTTCTTTTTATTTTTTCTCCATTTGCTTTATTTATACTATGTATGTCTGACTATTAACCAGTCACTGTCACTCAGTTTTGAATTATATACTCAAATAGCCACAATGAGTTGCATTGTCATTTTAAAATACTGCATAAAGCAGSAAATTTTGATTTTGATACAATATTATTAAAAGCACATACTGCRCCAGGAATTCTTTGTTTTCTACTATACTTGTCTAATCAATATGTTTTGCTCTAGAACAATGAACACCTGACTGTTTCTCTGGAATTCTGAATTTCTTTTGTGAAAGGGATGATCCTGTGTGGTGATGGGCGCTAGGGAGATCAGTACTCCCTGGGCARTAAAAGAAAATCATTACACAGAAGGACCACAGCTTACTACATGAGTGAAGCAAAATACTTTGATTGATAAAGTATCTACTACTGTWAAATTAAGAGACCAATTCAAAGGTGATTTAATCAACTGGAAAACCAGGGTTGCCCTCTCCTTTTAAATGATGTCCAGTCACTGTGTATCACCTGTAAGCTTTTATTAATCTCAATTATGTAACCAATTTATCACAAGCCATATTGTCTCAGTCCATTTCTAAATAGCACATGTCACTAAGAACTACAAGCTTGCATTAACAAACTAAAAGAGCRTACATTAATCCTCTTATACATTTTATCATATTTTATCATCCAATACTTTGGTGTGGGGACCTCTTTCCATATATTTTGGCCATTTTACTTATTAGATGCTATATCTTTAGAGCAGGACAATGTCTTTATAAGGCTTTCTATTACCTAAGTCATGGCCACTATGTTTCATTTAGGGATTAACAGACTTTGAAAAACAATTAATAAAATCTAAATCCCACTCAGCTTCTTTGCTAAATTATGCAGATTGTTTTTATATCTTTTTGCTGGTGAAAGACAAGGTAACTCCACTCATACCAATAGAGTGGGGCTAATTTATATGRTTAAAGAATTTGGCTTAAATATATGCTTACTGTAATTTACTGTTTAACAATTTAAAGTCAGGCTGCCCTTGTGCAGTAAATTGAGAACACCATATAGTTCTGCACTTGTGCAGGGAAGCAACTTTTGCCACTCATTTAACACTTCCCTTAGAGCAATTTCTGGACCTGCTCATGTTTTTCTCATTATTAGAGTTGCTCTATAAGAAAAATTCTCCTCTCTACTGCAGGAGTGCTTTCGCCATGAAGACATATACCTGAGTGTACCTGTTCTGCAAGCATGCCATTGCCATAGTCAGAAGAYTCTCTTGTGAAGTGTTATACAGGGCTTCTCATACAAGAAATCAAGGAGAAGACATGAAACCTGGAGTTACCTAGGGATTATCTCTACTAAAATGCATTTTCAGGACTACAGTGCCCTCCTGAACGTGTGACTGTGCGCCTTCATATGTTCCCAGTTACATGCCACGTCCTCTAGTTMCTAGGATTGCTCCAAACAAAAAACAATTGACATTGCTGGTGAGATCTGGTGAAATGTCTGTTCTTTATTTAGAGCCACAGAAATACAGAAAGCCAGACGGAAAATTATTTAGTATTTGGGCTACTTCAGCTTGGTTTGACATGGATTTGATGGTGGCAGTTGGTCTCAAATCTTCAAAGSTGTATAGTCTTCCATCAAACTCCATAGGAAGTCTACATCTACATCAAAAAGAGTTTTGAATCTTTAGCCTTTTTAGTCTCCTGGCTGCATTTCTCAGTACAGCAGGATCTTCTTGCCCCAGTCTTCCTTTTCCAGTAGGGACAAGGGAGGATGAGAAACACGGAACATTCCTGCAAATACCCAGGACTAGACAGAGCTGCATTACGTCCTGCTATTCAGTTGTCTGCTTTGTGCCTGATTTGCTTCTCATCATAAAATATACATTAAAAAGTACGTAAAGACCTACATGAATGACAGTCACTTTCTCAATGTAGTGGTGAGCGTGGAGATGAGAATCAGAGTCTGCACAAGAAATTAGGTACCTGTTCAAGCAATTTTGTCTCTTATTTATAAATGCACGCACCAGCATGACTGCATGACAGCTCTACAGCCACAAAGCACACTGCTCTTCATTTATGGGGTCACAAAAGCAGTGTTATGAATATTCCAACATTGGTTTATATGGTTCTCCCCAAACCATTTAAAAACATTCATCCACTGTCCAGAGACAATACAAGCAAAAGTCCAGGGGAGAAAAAKTTGTTGTGTGGAAATTTAGAGGAGCACAGATAACAAGGCACAAAATGAATGGACTTCTGCTTCTTTACTGGATAAACAGCAGATTGTGGTATTGCTGTTRTTTAAGGATAAAAATGTTATTTTCCAATCCCACGCAAAAGATGTTTTGTTTCTTCTCAATCTCTATAATAAAGAATAAGGGCCTCCCTCAGGTTTCCACACTCATTACCTTTGCAGGGCAAATATGTTCTATTCATTATCTATAACCAAATGTATATAGAGGTTCCATCAGAGATCAGGATCCCATTGTGCTGGACACTGGACAATAACATAGAGGAGAGATACCTTTAAAATATAACAGTTTCAATAGACATGAGCAAAYACAGGAGATAAATTAAATCAGACTGTGTAGCTTACTTATGGTCATAGAGTAGTATGTGGTAGTTCGGAAATCCCAATTCATTTCAGCAGGAAGGTCAAGCATAAAGATCTATACCCAGTTAGCCAAGGGAAGATGGGTAACCTGTTCATACCTGAAGGGCCCTTAGAAAGAAGAGCAGGTTGTATCAGGCAACTCACTGCCATACCTGCTCTTTCTGGAGCTCAGCTGTGGACAAAGAGAGAGGACAGAGACTGACACCTTTGGACAGATGTTAACTGGACAAATACCTCTCTGCAAGGTGTCATGGTTTGACACTGGCACAATGCCAGCRCCCCATGMAGATACCCTCCCCCTGGTGTCTGCTGTGAGATGTGACCAGGAATAAGCAAAGCAGGCTCTCACTTAGTGACAAARAAAACTTTATTAACTACGCTACAAAGAAAAAAATTAAACTACAAGAGAAGAAAGAAAGAAAAAAAACCATAAGGAAAATGAAAACTGCACAGAAGCATTTTCCTCCTCCCCCCACCAAATTTCCAATACAATACCTCCCCCAAAACACCAACTCTCGATCCTGCACCCCTCTTCAGAATACTCAATCCACAGTTCATCAAGAGGAGAAGGAGTCCTTCTTTGTGCCATGGTGACCTCTTCCTTTCATGTTCAGTGCTCTCACCACCAAACACGGACCAGGGCTGCTTCCAGGGTCATCTTTTAAGGGTGCCTTGTCCCATTCCAAAAAGAGCACAGTCTCACCTTTGTGACGCCTGTGCCCCCCATATTTTTCACACCCTGGGGCCGAGGGGTTTTAACACTGAAACTCATCTTGGCTCTGAGTCACTGCCCTCCCTGGATGCAGTCTCTATGTCACAAGGAACACGGCTCTGTCCGTGGCTACACAAAAGAGTCTAGCAAAAAATGCCACTCCATCTTCTCCATTCCTCCAACATCTATCTCTCTCTCTCCCTCTGGCACAGGTCTTCATCTCACTTACTCAATTCCCTCTTCATCTTCTGCTCCATTGCAGGAAAGGTCAATGCTCTGCAGAATTTTCATTGTCCACAAAAGGGTTAAAACTCGGGCTCTGCCCGCCTGGAGAGACTACCACAAGCGGCCGGACACCTTCTCTCCCCGCCTTCTTCTTCTCAGCCTGGCACATGTTACCAAGTTTCAAGGTAACACAGTCACAAGCACAGGCTGTACTCTCTCTCTCTCTCTCTCTCTCTCCTGGGGGGGCTGCCCGATGCCTCCTGGTGCTTCTCCCACCCTTCCATGCCGGGGCCTCTTCACCTCCCATCTCCGTCCAAAGCCCCGGCCTACCTCTCCTGGCYGCATGGCTTCCCCTCCCACRCCCAGCAGCAGCAGCTCGACAGAGCTGGGGCACAGATCCCAACTCTTTCCCCACYGAAACCCAARAGAACCTCCCAGGGCGAGASCCCTGCTTTAACCCTGTGTTCTCAAGGGTGGATCCAGTGTCCCAAATGGCTGAATAAGCTTCCAATATTAAAATYTGAACATCCATTCGCTTGACCACAGGATCCCAGAAATCCTGTTTCCTGTMAAACCACCACACAAGGTATTTTTGAATATGAAGTGAAGTATAGGATGGCTGAGCCTCCTAAGGCAGACAGCAGAATGCATCAGTTGCAATGAAGATGCAGATAATAAATTGAGGGAGTTGGGGGGCATGTTTCACAGTCTGGATCACTCTGAAGGGATGGTAGACATCACAGAGGGATTTAGTGAAACATGGCAAAACCATGGGGTTCAATACCAATGAAAGAAGACAAAGACTGCATATAAAAATTTACTTTGAAAATGTGTGATATTTGCTGATATATCTGCATACTTCATTTGTGTTTTCGTTAATTCACTTTTCTTATTTATCTGTTATACCAGTTTTGACACCAGTTCTTTTTCTATCATTGATTTACTGAGATACAACCATTGTTACATTTGTCGGTGCTCAGACCCCAGCATCCATGCCTACAAATCTAAAGCTGGACCTGGAGAGTAACAGAGTAAATCCAGCTCCACTGTGTACCAGCCTCAGAAGTAGTAATTAGCTACATAAGCTAATCCTTTGAGTGTTGCTGGAGTTTTCTTTTCATGATTACTGCGAGCTAAAGCCTTTAGACAGATCCTCCAAAGTCTTATGAATATCAATTCCAGAAAAGAGTTTGAGCAAATAATTAAACTAAGTCTCATATATACTTTATAGATGTACTCTAGTCATGTCCACATTTTGTTGTATGGACCATTGACAAATGCAGAACAAACAGTTTCATTCAATTGCCATTTATTCTGTCATCCATTTTCCTTTGCTGGCAAAAAGTCTTTCCTCTCACTTCTGCATTTATTTACATTACTTCACAGAGTGATATAGTGAAGAAACAMGCATTCACTTGAATATTTCTTCCCTCATACGTAAAATATGAGGGACCCTAGGGGATCAGGTATTAAAAAACAAGAGTGTATTTCCAACAGTAACATCAACAAACAGAATTTTTTCCAGATACAAGTTATTTGAATGCCCAAATATAATATTTCTCTTTGATTCGCTGTTCTATCTTGCCTACAGTTAGCATAAGAATTACTTCAGCTGAACAAAACTACTTACAGAGAATATATATGCAGTTACATTGAACCTGGCCTAAAGAACAGCTTGGTTTTTGGCAGGATACTGAAGGAGCTAAGCCTTTCTTTTAGTTTTAATAGGAAATTCAGTAGCAAAACTGAATCTGGTAGTGTTCTTAATCTGTTGACTCCAAATGAGACATTGAACCCAGCGGTGATATTTATAAACCTCTCCCAACAGTGCTCTACCCTGAATACATGCAGAAGTTCACACTAACATGAAAAATATCTCATACATCTACTTATGGGAAGTTTTRCCTTGCTTTCTCCAGTTCACAGAGCCCTGCTTTTATTATTTCAGGGTTGAAAACATGAAACAAAATTCTTACACTTGTCGTCCAGTGCCTGTAACAGATTTGTTTCAACACTGCGTAAATTCCAYTTTACATGCAGCCTCTATCAAATTCATAATATGCCATAAAACTCAGAATTTTTTTTTTAATCTATTTGAAAAAAAAAGGAAAATTAATTTTTTAGAGATTATATGCACAATTTTATTTGTGGGTTTAATGTATTAGTAACAGATCTTGTGCTAAACTTTTTAATCACTTTTTCATGAGGCATGTTTTTAAAATATTGTTTGACTATAATGAATGTTCATTTTCTTGCAAACACCATATGAAAATATGACACATGATATGCTTTCTAAAAAGAACAAGTTATTTCTGGTTTTGCAGTTCAGAAGTACTGATACAAACCATCTGATCTACTAAGTATGATAACTGCATAGCACTTTTTCAGGACGGTTAAACTATTTAGAAAGTCTGCCTTTTTAGAATGACCCTTCATGAACCTCAGAATGTGACAGATTTCCCAAGTGAACCATAAACCGAACTATATATTCTTAAATATAATATGTATAAGTAGATTATCACTTTCAAATATAAGAACATGGTAGATAACAAAAAAAATTCTTTATGTAAGACATGAAATTATAGCTCAGGATAAACTTATGCAAAGAAAAAAGAGGAATTGAGCACAAGGACCACCAGCTTCACCAAAAAAATCACTTGTGCAATTAGTTTCCCTTTTCATTATAATTAAAGGAATATAATACATGACAATGTTTCCCCCCTGCCCCTTTCTGAGTAACTGAAATATTTTAGTTAAATAAGTTTGCAGTGAAAATAACATTGTACTATGTTAATATTGCAGTGAAAACATAAGACAATTTTGTAAATTCCCATTTTGGACCATTTTCACTGAGAAATTAGATATTCTACTTAATGGAAACCCCAATACTACCTTAATTGTACTGGATCATTTGGATTTATAGTAAATTTCATCCTTAAGGGAGTTTGGTCCCTTTCTGTAAGTACTTAAACCATTCACACACAGTAAAGAAATTCCACACAACTAGCTTAATATATATGTAGTCATTAGGTTAACCTATATATAGTCATTGGCTAGGGTGAATTTTTTCACATAAGTCTGTAGGACAAAGCAGTTTTTTGACAAAATGCTATCAAATAACAAAAGACCAAAAATACCCAGAAAAAAAGCTTTTTGTTTGTTATCTGTGTTAAAAGAAATTTCACGCCTCAACACCACCACCTACCCCCAAAACACAAACCCTAAGAGAGAAAATGTGATGCTGATATTTGTGAGCTCAGCAGGGGAGTGCAGTAGCTGGTGTTCCAGCACACTCAGAGCCCCAAAGAGATGATGGATTTACAACTTGGTGTGGTGAAAGGCTGGAATGCATAAGAGTGTAAAGTGACGCTGTATGGGGTTTGCATGGCCAGAGTTTGGAAGTGAGTGGGTTGCTGCAGGGGCGGCTTCTGACGGAAGGTGCTAGAAGCTTCCTCAGTGTCTGGCAGAGCTGATGGCTCCAAAGCCAGCTCCTTAGTGGCTCCAAAGATGGACTCTGTGATGCTAGCCAAGGCTGGGACAWTTAAAAATGGTGGTAACCCCTCTGTGATAACACATTTTAGAAAAAAGAAAAAAAAGGTTTTGCCATAGGTTTAATTGTGACCAGAAAAGAGCAGAGTGAGAACATATGAGAAGAACAAGTCTGCAGACAGTGAAGAAGGAGAGGGAAAAGGGGCTTCAGGCACCAGAGCTGAGATTCATCTCCAGTCCCTAGTAAAGACCATGGTGAAGCAGCTGTGCCCCTGCAGCTCTCGGAGATCCACGGGGATGCAGAGATCCACCTGCAGCCTGTGGAGGAGCCCATGCTGGAGTGGGTGGATGCCTGAGAGGATGCTGTGACCCCAGGGGAGACCCACAAAGAGGGAGGCCAGTGCTGGAGCAGCCTGTCCTTGAGGGACTGCACCGTATGGAAGAGTGCTTGCAGTTTGCATGGAGTTGTTGCTCATGAGACGGAGCCACATTGGAGAAGTTTCCAGAGAACTATCTCCTGTGAGAGAGACCCCACGGTGCAGCAGAGGAAGGACTCCTCTCCRTGAGCAGCAGAAGAAAACCTCAGATGACGGACTGACCATAAACCCCTTTCCCTGTCTCCTTGCACCACTGGATGGGGAGGTAGAGCTGGGAAGGAGGAAAGGGTGGRGGGAAGGTGTTTTAAGGGTTTATTTTACTTCTCATTATCCTGCTCTGATTTTGTTAGTAATAAATTCACTTCATATCTCCAAGCTGAGCCTGTTCTGCCCATGATGGTATTTGATGATTTGTCTCTCTCCTGGTCCTTATCTCCACTCAGGAGCCCTTAGTTAGTTTTTTTCTCCTCTGCCCATTTTGCGGAGAGAAATGAGAGAGCAGCTTTTGTGGGTGTCTGGCCAGCCTTAATCCATTACACCAATTGTTGAACATACTTTGGCCTCCATGCTTCTTTTTATTCTACTAAGCAGTAAATTGTATGGTTATGAAAAATACATGATGTATTTGTTTACAAAAATCAACTAAAAAAACAACAAATAAAGGAGATAAAACTAGAACAGACTTTTTTAAATTCTATTTTTTAATATATATTTATAGAACAAGATTTTCCAGTTAAATGAAATAAACTACTTGTTATAAAACTTACTTATGAGAGAAATGGGTATTTTTCATTTTTTTCAGTTCAACATGAAAACACATTTTGACATGTCCGTGTCTTTGACACAATCTAAAACTTGTGTTCTAGAAATAGAGTAGATGTTCCCATGGGTCAGTTTCAATTTTTGAGTAATGCTATAACTACCTAAGTTTGTTGTGGTCATTTATACCAAGAATAACTTTTATTACCTTCTGATTGAGATTAATATGTAATCAGGATTCATATTAACTGAATTTTTAGCATGTAAATGTAATTTCTAAAATAAAAGTATTGACGTTGAAACTACAGAAAAAGAACACAAAGACTGATTTTAAGGTATAAAATCTCTCAAGTACATTTCATCTCAAGTTCAATTTCTATTTGTTTAAACAAAAATTGCTAGGGAAAAGTATAATCACTTTAAATTATTTGAGCTGGCATGATTTCTACTCGATGCACATGCATATTCATCTAGTGTAAACATTGGCAAATGAATGATCTTTATTCTAATAAATGGTAATGATTTCATACAATCACCTTTAGCTTAATGTAGTTCTCTCCATTACCATTGATGGGATTCACACCAGCTGACCTGTAATAAAAGACAGTTGCCTTAGACACCAAAGCAATGTTTTCATAGAACAGCACAGCACAKTTTTAAATTAAAAACATTTCAAGGGAGTGATCAGTATCACTTTGACAATACCATAAAATTCATTACCAAACATGAAGAATAATGAAGCATGACAACCATAAAAGGCATAATGAAAATGCTCAGTTAATAAGAAGAATGTATTTACCCAATTGGAGCTTTCCAGTGATGCATTTGGGGGTTTTTTTAACATTTACCTTCCATTTGTTTAGTTGAGGCTACTTTTTCTGCCAGGAATGCTCCCTTTTGGCACTAAAAATTACCACAYCAATATGATTCATAAGGTTTCTAACATGGCAGATTAAAGGCAGTTTAAGAATTGTTCCCTCCAGCCTGTGCTTTAAGGTTAAACTGAGGCCAAGCTCACTTCATTCTAGACTAAGCTACCCAAGCAGGACATTATCTCATGCCTAGCTCCTAGGTCCTTGTAGGTGTTTCTGCTTTCTTAACACCATGCTGAGAGGGTGTCCTGGTTTTGGCTRGGATAARATTAATTCCCTTCTTAGTAGCTGGCACAGCATTGTGTTTTGGGCTCAGTGGGAGAGTAATGTCGAAAACACACTGATGTTTCCATTGTTGCTGATCTGTGCTCATCCTAAGCCATGGATTTTTCAGTGTCTCAAGCTCTGTCAGTGAGGAGGGGCACAAGAATCTGGAGGAGGCACAGCCAGAGCAGTTGACCCAAACAGGCCAAATTCCATACCATAGAATATCATGCCCAGTATAAAAACTGGGAGTAATTTGATAGGAAGGCACCACTATTCCCCCACGAGAGGCATKGAGATTTTAGTCAGACCTGACTGTGTCCCCCTATCCCTTATTTAATGAGCTCAGGAGGTAATAGAAGGAAAAAATTACTCTTTGGAGGTCTGTCCTAGGGCAGTGTGAAGAGAAGACCAGGAGCAGTCTTCTTTAGAAGTTCTTTAACATATACTGTTAAGATTCCTTTCAACACTTGAGAGCAGTCAGCTCTGAGTGCCCATAACCTCTCTGTTCCATATGAAAGAAATGAACCTCACGAGATTTCTACTGTTTTACATTGTCAATGAAGTGCCCACGACTAACAGGGGAGAGAAAGGATGCAAAATTTGATCTTTCAATATTGACATAAAGTCTTGACAATAGTACTCTCTGGCAGGCTTCCAGGATTTGGTAAACAAGCTGACAAGGAACAGTGTTAAAACATGCTTGCAGAAATAATGTGACGTAGTGAGGGGATTTTCAGAAATCTTTGAAATATACCAGTCCTATAAAAAGAGGATCATTTCTGTCTTGGCCAATACAGAATATGCACTGATATTTAACTTCAAAATATGAAATGGTTGAAGTTGTTGATTTGGTTTTGTTTTTATAAATATTAGGAGGAATCTAACAAGGAAATTAAAGAAAACAGTCTGAGATTATTCATCCTCTAAGAGCAAAACTTTCAGCCTCCAAATAAAGATATAATTCAATAAACCTCAGATAAGAGACATCAAAGAATCCTCTCACTATATAAATTTTGATCTAAAAATAGACAACTAGATCAAAGGAAAATGTGTTTTTCTCATAGTAAAAGTCCATAAATACTGAAAAACAATAAAGTAAGATGAATGCACTGAAGGGACTGGTTGGAAGTGAGGATATGGACATAACAAGCATAGAAAAACTTCAACTGAGAAACAAATCATTTATGTGCCTTCGGAAACAAAATAATATATAGCACTGACATAGTAGGCCAGGCTGCTAAAGTTACAGAGCTTAAAGTAAAGCAAAGGTTGAATACAGTAAATAAATTAACCACAACAATTATCCCAATTCATGTGAACAGAAATGTCATGCTTAAATTAAAGAATATATTATTTAGTTTGCTTTATATCCTCATGTGTCCATGATAGAGACTCAAAAATGCAAATATTAAGGTCACTATAAAGAATGAAAAGAGAAGCATAATTTGATGCTTTAGTTAATACTCATCATCTGGGAAATTGTAATAATGAGTTATGTTAAGTAGTTTAATAACGATATACCAAAACGAAGGCATTTTGAAATATCCAAGAGGAGAATATGAAGTAGCTGTAGTATAAATGAAGTAGCTAAATCTATACTGACATGCTCTTTAAATACTGTACTCTGTCTCACACTTCACTCATTCAAAATCTGATTGAAAAGTTTTGCTTCATCTCCATAGTACATCCTCTTCATATAGAAGAAACTTCTCAAAAAAAGAAAACCTCCAAGAAATCATGGTAAAAACAAATTAAGGGGAACTAAAATGAAAGAAAAATGTATAGGGACAACACAGCTTAAAAGCATTTTGCCAAAGAAACTTGTAACCTCTGGCAAAAAGGTGCTAAAAAATATCAAAGGACTAAATCCAGACCACACAGTTATGGCAGAGCAAAGATTTTCAGAGCGCAAAAGCAGCTGTGCTGAGCCAGACCAAAGGCTGGCAAAGCCCCATGTCCCACTTCCATCAATGATGACAAGCAGATTTCTAAGGAAGATCAAAATGATGACGCATGCTGTGAATGCTCTCTGAAGTCCATAGTGATTTTCTACTCAGGAGCTTCTTGAAACAGAAACGGACCTTTAATAGAATCAGATCTTTGGTATTCTATCTAATATCTTAAAGTGATATTTTTGTCCACTTACTTTTTCAATGTATGCAAACCTTTAGCATCCAAAATATCCTGAGCAAAATTCTTTCAAAGTGTATCCCATGAAGATGCAGCTGCCAACTTAACACTCAGGTTTGGCTTGGGTTTAGAGTAACCTGTTTTTCAGATGTCAGGGGAAAATAAGCTAACACTTTACAGGGTRATGAAACTAAAATACACAAACTGAACTGAGAGGCAAAAAATTAGCAACTTAGAAATTCAGGAGAAAAATACTGACATGAAACTACTCAGATCTATAGAAAAAGCATAGAATCTGCTTTTTTGGCAGCACCAAAGACCAACCCATGCCAGAGCACGACAGGGCTGACTGACACGTCCCACCATCATATGACTGCTGTTCCAGAGAGGATCACAATGCATGCAGACACAGGAATGGTAATTTTTGCTCCCCATTGGATGTTCTAGCCAGCCATTAAATCATTGTGTGCTTGCAAGTGGTTCATATACTGTTTGCAGTGTCTTTTTGTGTAAATTAAAGAATACTGAAAAGAAAGTGACCTGAGGAGGGAGAGTTACCTACCT
>JACDOX010000034.1:6421092-6638582 GCA_014549065.1 Cardinalis cardinalis
TTTTTTTTTTTTTTTTTTTTTTTTTTTTTTTTTTTTTTTGGTTTGAACCTACCACCTGCTAACAGCATGAGATACTCTCATTCTCACTTTGGAAGAGAAAATGAACCATCTGTCTCTTTTTATCTATTCCTTTTCCCTTATGATAGGACAGATTCTGTTAGAGCCTTCTCTAAATTGTCACTTTTCAGACAATGAATGGTCCGGGATTATTTATGAATTCCCTTGACTGCCATTCTATATTTTTGATTATTCTTTGTATCTTTCTGTGAACCTTTTCCAGTTGTTAAATCCATTTTTAGATTTTGGGATAAGACCTTTTCTACCAATATCATTATGTTTTCTGTTTTCTTTTCTACTCTTTCCTTTACAGTTCCTCATGATGCCTTGTGAAGGCTGACCTAGAACAGAGGCTAGACGGAGTTAAAGAATAAAATAAGTATTTATTAAAAGGCCTCAATGGATACACCTRGGGCAGGAYAAGACCTCAGGCAGGGCTACACCCAAGATGAACCCCAAATGGTCACAAAATGGACAACCAGTCATGGGGTGTCACACTTTAAGCAGTTCTGGTCCATTAGCATACTGGAGCAAATTGTCCAATTATGGCTTTAGGGTATGAAGTCCCATCCTTCTTGGTTTTTTCTCTTCAGTCCACCGTTGTTTATTCTCTTGGGCCTCAAATTTGGGTGGTTGGTCTTAGTCCCAAGCAAAGAAAGGAATTGTTTTTCTGCCTACTCTGTGAAGAGCTTCCTCTCCTCTAATATGAAGCTCAGAACTACACACTAAAGCAGTATAGAATCTAAAAAATACAAAAGCTAAAACCTAAGGTATCACTAACACTCAGTTTATTTTTGTCCAYTGCTGATCACTAAGCTGACATTTTCATGGAGCTATTCACCATAAGATCCAATTTCTGAATTATAACAGTCTGTACAGAAAACATCACTAATGAATAAAGTACCCTTTACAAGTAAAGTTTGTATCCAGATGAGGAAAATAGAAAGAAACCAAAATATAAGGTCTGTTTATTTAAAAGTAAAAGTAAAAAAGGACGATGAAAAAGGAATAAACTTATAGACAAGTAAAACTAGTATTAAAACATGTATATATTATTTGGTTTATAAGGCGAGAGTTTTGGTAGCAAAAGGGCTGTAAAGGTGGCCTCTGTGAGAAAAAAAAAGGCTGGGGTTTTCCCTCTGTTCAATTTCAGACACCTCCAGAAAGGGCTCACTGCTGGCCAAAGTTGAGGCCATCAACAATGCTGGTAACACCTCTGGGATAACATATTTCATATTTGAGACAAGGTAAAAAAAYTGCACTACAGGTGTGAGAGGAGTGAGAATAGGTGTGAGGAGCATCCATGCTGACCTCAGAGTCAGCACAGAAGGAGAGGCAGGAGGTGTTCCAGGCACTGAAGCAGATATTCCCCTGCAGCCCATGGTTCAGCCCATGGTGAGGCAGCTGTGCCCCAGCAGCCCATGGAGGTCCATGGGGGAGCAAATAACCAAATAGCTCCAGCAGCCCCTGGAGAATCCCAGCCACAGCAGGTGGAAGACCAAAGGAGGCTGTGACCCCAAGGGAAGCCTTTGCTGGAGCAGAGTCCTGGCAAAAACTGTGGCCCAGCGAGAGACCCAGACTGGAGCAGTTTGTTGCAGAAGAGCTGCAGCCTGTGGAAGGGACCAAAGGAGAAATAGTTCATGTAGGACTGTGTCCAATGTGAAGGACCCCACAATGGAGCCGAGGAAGACCATGAGGAGCAACATTAGCCCCATTTCCCAGTTCCACAGTACTGCTCAGGGCATGAAGGTAGAAGAATCAGCAGTGAACATGAGCCAGGGAAGAAATGGGGGTGTAGGTGGAAGGTGATTTTATATCTGTTCTTGTTTCTCATTATCCTATTCTGTTGGATAAATAAATTAAATTTACTTCCCCAAAGTAAATGGTGTTTTGCCCATGCTGACAGTCAGTGGGTGGTCTCCCTGTCCTTATCTTGACCCACAAATTTTTCAAACATATTTTTTTTTCCTGTACTGTTGAGAGAAGATTGAGATGTTACAAGAACAGAAAAGATGTGGCCACAGCAGAAAAGTTGACTGAATATTTCACATCAGTGTGGAAATCAGAAGGAGCTTTTCCTATGACAAGTGAGTCATTGAAACAGTCTCAGACTGAAGTGTCAGTGGAGGATGTTTTAAAATAAATTAGTAAAATAAAGAGTAAAATATCTCCAGTACCATATGTGATTCATTTGGAAGCTCTGAAGGAGCTCAAGTAATAAATTGTGTAATTGTTAACTGTAGTATATAATTTATTACTAACATCACCACTAGTAAAGGAATTTAATTTGACAAAAGCTCCAGATTTATAAATTTATCATTCAGGAAGACATGTGAAATTATAGGTCTGTACATTTGACTTCCGTAGTCTGCAAATTGCTAGAAACTCTTGGTAGATTTAGCAGGAACATAAATGTGCATGGAGCAATAAGATAGAAAACTGGGCTTTCTTAGAGGGAACTTGTGGTTCACAAAACTTTTAGAGTTTGTTAAAGAATCAATAAGCATGAAGATGATTTTGATGTAATTGGCAGAGTGGTTTTGGATTTGAAAAACCTTGTGACATATTTCTGAATGAAGGGAAAAATCTATGACAAGATGCCAAGAAAGAGTTTTCCCACAGTGGAAGGATACTGCCATTGATGTGTCTGAATGATTTGAACCAGGACTTGTGATGTTCATCAGAAGAGATACTCTGTGGAAAGGTGATGTTGAAAAGTTTTATGATTACAAAATTATTACTCACTGTATTCAAAAATTAAATTAATTGCAAAAGTTTGCAGACAGATCTCATAAAACTGAATGAGCCAAGTTCAATGTCACTACATCAAAGCAACATTAATGGAGGGAAAAAAAGATAAAATGCATACAATTTGAGCTTTTAAATTATCTGTTATGGTAAAAGMTCTTACACAGCTCAATAGAAAACAGACAGCATAGTAAGAAATACATTATTAGGAAATTATTAGAAATTACAAAAGAAAAACAGAGAATGAAACAGTCACCATGATGGTACATAAACCTGTGTTGGATTAAAATGTAAATTATTCTCTGCAATTCTGGTCACACAAAAATGATAAAGCAGATTATTCTTGAAACCTTGTTCTTCCCACTTCCAGGTGAAATGTTCAGGATTATGGAGTGAGCTAGACTAGACCTGAGGTGTGCCTGACCCCTTTCTATTTGAATTTAAAATTATATCAGTTGATCTTGTAAAGGATTTTAAACTTCCCCACAAAACTTGAGTCTCTAATTCTCCCAAGATCTTTGGAAAAATAGCATAAGACCTTCCTATCAGCCTCTACTTCTTTTTGGTTAATCAAGCAGAGAACTTAGGCTTCTTGTCTAAGCAACTTGTGGTCCTATAAACCCCATTTCATCTCTGAAGGCCACATTTCTATGTCTTSCAGAATCTATTCCAAATTCCATTCATTTTAGGAGGTCTTTTCTAGCTGAAATCCGTTCTGAAACTTGATTTTCCTACCTTAAAATGAGTGAGATACGCATCTTGCTTTTTACCATCTATTATTAGCAAAGAATTCTTCCCTGGACAGCTTTGCAGGAATATTTAGGTATAAATGTTAATGTGCTATAAATGTCCATCTGATCTGTTAGAGCATGGTGGTAATAACACCAAGATTGTGGGTTTGATCATGAATTGGCCATTCACTTAAGAGTTGGAGTCAATGATCCTTGTAAGTCTCTTCCAATTCAGAATATTTTGTGATTCTGTGATCTAAAAGTACAGGAAACATATAGKTATCTTTCATAGTGGCTGGTCTAAAAGTAGGTTCCACTTACAGCTGAAATCCATGTCCTTGTTCCTTTTTCATTTAGGCTAATGAGCAGGAAAAAAAAAGGTTTCATTCATCATCATAATCTTCCTGCTACTAGGAATGGAGGAAGAAGACTTGTTTCTGAACACTTTTGGAAACACAGATTGAAGAAAAATCTTTGTCCAAAAGCATGTTGAAGTCACAGTGCATAGTAAATTCAGATGCAGTTCAGCTAAATTGTAAGACTCTAGGTACAAAATTAGTACATCAGCATTCATTTGTAATTCGTGGCTTTACACATAGAAGTGAATGAATAATCCTTTAACAGAGGAAAACTGAAGGGACAAAGCAGAGRTCTCATGTTTATTTCCTCACTTTAATGACAAAACCAAGAAAAGGGGTAGAAATGTCACTGACAGTTTCATGTGATGGATTGGTCTATATGCCTGAACATTAGGAACAAGCAACCCTCAATGTCTGCAGGAAGACTGCCTAGCGTGTAAGCATTAGGTAGAATTGAAAGCGGCAGTTTCCCCGGGCCCCCTACCAAGAGAATGCACAGGGGGTGTATGTGCTTTATTGCTTGACACTCATGCATAAAGACAGCACAGCTTCTGCAATCTAAGTGAATCTCCTTAGGTTTAATGTTCCATTGAAATTTCGCTGAAATGTAAAACATATTTCAAAGGAACAAAACATTTTCTCAAACAGASACCATTTTACTGTCATGGTAGATTTTTCTCTTTTATGGAAGCTAATTCCTGAAATAGACATATATTGGAAAAGCCACACTGCCAGGGTCACTGCTGGCACCACAAAAATGTTCAAAGTAGCATTTTAACATCAAAGAATGCCTGTAATTGAAGCAATCATTCAAAGCATGCCAACAATGCTGCAATAGCTGTACCCTTGCAGTGCCCCAAACCCCTTGCAGACTGTGGCAGAATCAGATTTCACTGATCCTTGGTTTGGTTTTTACTTCTACCTTGGACCATTTAATTTATGATATGCATCCTGAATCAACTGTATTGGCATAACTAAGCAGTGTCAAAGGGCTGCACAGGGGTAAGAATAATTGGCTGAAGGTGGTGACATTCTGAGTTTCTTAAACCAGATTTGCTGAGAGGCAATTTTTCATGAAACTATAGATGAGGCATAAAAGAACAGAGAATCAGACTCATATTTGTTTGAAGAACAGTAGGAAGGTTTTTCCTTCAGTTCATTTTGCTATATTCTACTTTAAAAAGAACAGTGGCTAAAATTTCTTTCTTCATTAAAAGGTGTTTTTTATCCATGCATTAGTTAGCCTTAGTGCACTATTAGTATCAGAAAAACAATGCAGTTCTGAACACAGAGCACAGAGACTCTGAAAAACAAAAGGTATGTGCAATCTAAGAACACTCACAGCATCTGCCTTGTATAAAACTCACAGGGGAAAATACACATTTAAAAAATAATTTGGTTTAAAAATTGAAATAAGAAGCTTCAGACAATTTTTTTGAGAAACAGCAAGGGATAAAATACAGATCTATATAAAGAAAATGCTAGGCAAAATTAAGGCAAACACATAARAATGAATTCCCATTAAAAACTGTCAGTGAGACACTTCTAGTCATATCTCGTGTTTTAGGAGAATAGCATACCTATTTCAGTATCAAGCTCAAAATATCATCTAAATGACCATGMTGTGATAATACTTTCAGTGCTTCTCCCTCAGCATGTATGACAACAGCGTCATAAGAGGTCCATAAAAGGAGGACAAATGTGAATTTTGTAAGCATTGTATTGGTTTTTTTTTCATGATCCTTCAGCTCTATAGCTAGGTACTCTGTTCATATTTAAGGCCAACTGTCTTGAGTATTTGTTGTTGTGAAGGGGGTTTTTTCTTCTCTTTCAGTTTTTATTTTAAAACTTCCTTTGTGAGTCTTTAAAAAGTTGAGATCTCTTGCAGCTGTTAAGTATCATCTGTCATCATTGGGCTGTTTCCACCACTCCCACTTATTTATGAAGCAAGGTCTTTCTGTGAGTCTCACTCCAGAATAGCTCTGGGTTAAAACGTCCTATGGCTGACAGATGTAGAAGCTGCATGCCAGCTCTCTTGATATTTTATGGAACAAAGGCTGAATTTCAGCCTGTTCACATTTAGGTGCTAAGAYAAACAGGTTCTCACTCTGGAAGTTTTCAAAGACAGCTGCTGTTCTCCATTCATTATGTAGGAACGCTTGTTATTTACCACTGGAGAAWAAAATGTAAAACTTAGTCCAACTTTTGCCTTTATGCCACTCAAACTGGAACCCAGACAAAATATGGTTTTCTTTTATAAGGAGATGGAAACCTTCCTTTAAAACAAAAATTTTCCATGGAAACTGACYGAGAAAATTTGTACTCTGTTTTATTTGGGGGTTTTGGTTTGGAGTGGGTTTTTTTCCTTATTTTCTCCTTTTAATTTTATTTCATGCAAATTTACACAGCAGATACAATGAAATATAGTGCATATCAATCTATGTTTTCAGTACTAAACAGTAMTTTAGTGTATTCTGCTAAATTTTTGGAAGAAACTGTTTTAAATGAACACCTTTTTTGAGCATTTGCTCTTGCCTTTGTTTTTTTATAAGTTTATATGACCTAATTTTTTTCAAAAAAAATTTAGATAAATCAATGATTTAAATTAAGAACATGAACCCACCTTTGCATGTCATTACAGTAAAGATACAAGCAGACATAATACTTTTGGGCTAATACATAAACCACATCCATTTTCGACAAATTCCTTCTGTTGATGGAAAAAGTGGCTAAAACAGCAACACTGGTACAAATTAAGGCCTCTTTCCAGAGATGTTCTAGAAGAAGATCTGTGACCAACTAATTCTTAAGCAGACCACCAAGAGTGGAAACAACACATAAGCTTAGTTTTTTAGACCTCCATCATAGGGGTACAGATACTGACAGGAGATAAATCCCTGGAACATGAGAAAATTGGTCAGCTGAAGAAGATTCCAGCTGCAGACCTCCATACTAACAAAGATGATACTCCTACTGGTGATCTGTGAATGTTATGAGAATTAGTTACAGATCCCTTTCCTGCTATGTTTACAAATGACTGTGCTTCTGCAAGGAACATTGCCAGAGTAATACAAATARGTCTGCACACTGCTGGGATTAGTTTCAGTAAACTATTTTGCTTGTGCATCCAACCATGAATCATTTATGACATGAAAGCAGAAAGTAACCGACAAACTGTTCACAATAAAATGGGGCAGTGAAGGCATTTGTTATGAGTATTTTTCTTATTGGGAGTACCGTACTGCATCCCTAAAATTTGCTTCTCACGCTTTGAAAAGGGATACTGTAAAACACAAAAGCGCCTCAAGAAATTAAGGTGAAAAGAAATATASCAATGGCTGTATTTTAATTGCCTTTGAAATTTTCATTTGAAAAAAAGGARGTGAGAGTAGGTAACAGAACAGTTCTTTGTTATTAAAAGACTATTGCAAAAGGAAGTAAAGTCTCACATCTGCGTTCCTATTAATTAATAACTTATCCCTTGAAAGTTCCTATTGTTCTTATTGACGTTACTTGTAAAATATGTTGTTCCTATTATGATAGAAGTCACGATGGCAGAGTGTCTTAAAATGGATATGGCCTTGTAATATGTAAAAAAGTTAGAATCTGGTTTTATAGACAGCTGAAAAATTATTAGTAAGGCAGAACTCTACTAAATGATGTATGTTTTGTTTCTCCCATTCTGTTTTTATCYAGTTTGATATATTCAGCCTGCAGCTGTAACATGACAATACCATGAAACAYACACTGCATTTTTACGGATGTGTTGAAATACCCAGGGAAATGTTTGTTGCAGATTTGTTTATTGGTTTTCTTCCATTACAACTAATAAAAAGCCAACCATCAATATGGTTTCTGTAATATTGCCAAAAGTTGTCTCTGAATGGGGTTAATTTAATCACAAATACTCAGTATTCACAGTAAGGACAGCATAATTCATAGACTTTCCTAAAGTAACTGAGTTCATAAAGAGAATAGGACACAAGAGTTGAAATCCCTAACGCCAAAACTTGAATGGACCGCTCAACTATAATTTTCATGAACAAAYGTATCACACACTTTCAGCGCTTTAGGTGTTTTATTTTCTGAATTCCCATAGGTTCTCTCCCACTTTCTCTTTGAAAGGATGTTGGTGTGACCTGGTCCTTACTGTCACAGCTGTCTGAGCTCTGTCAGTAAGTGACAGACGGTTCACATAGTTAGTAAATGAGCTTCACTTCTAAATGGTACTGTTTTCCTTTTCATA
This sequence comes from Cardinalis cardinalis, assembly GCA_014549065.1. NCBI lineage: Eukaryota > Metazoa > Chordata > Aves > Passeriformes > Cardinalidae > Cardinalis > Cardinalis cardinalis. The sequence goes on from JACDOX010000034.1 coordinate 6,429,234, forward strand.
GGCATATTCCATACAAAGTCGGCAGAAAAACTTTGGAGGTTCACAGTTCATTAGGGAAATCAGCTGAAGGGCTTGCTGCAGCTGGAGTTTGTTTTAAATCACGTTGGCATCTGTAGAGCATGACATCAAAAAATTATTGTCAACAATGTTCTGTGTCTGCTGTGGTCACCTTCCAGGGAATTGATCCAAATGAGGGGCCTGCAACTCAGGAGTCTGAATTCAAAGCTATGCTCCCAGGAAAATGTGGTGACAGAAAATGTTAGACTAGATTTCCAGCTGGTGTAAAATGTATAACATGTAGACTTTAGGACCTCAAGCTAGTTTGACATCAGTAGAAGTAAACCAATTGACTGGCTTTCTTTGTACAATGCTATGCAATATATATCAGTACATTAAACACTAAAAGTTGTTTCGTTTGGGTGCCAGTAGTACAGCAAGGGGCAGTATGAGCAGGATCAAGAAGAGTGACTGAGTCCTGGGAGCAGTGGTAAGGTACTCTGGACCAGAGATAGCCCTTCATCAGTCCTTCTGGTCAAAGGAAAGGTGTTTGAAAGGGCCAGTTGAACCTGGTGAATCAACAAGTTGTTGCAAGCCTGGTGCCACAGCCAGGGGTTTGGCTACCAAGACCATGGCACTCACTGTGAGAAACCTGATCTAGTAGGGGCCGATGGACTCTGTCTGTCAGGGAAGGGGATGAGCATTTTCTTGCTGAGATGATGAGGAGGGCTTTAAACAAGTTTCTAGGAGAGGGAAACTTCAACCCATCCACCTCCTACCAATGTAGTGCCCATGCCAACAAGGGATGCTCAGAGTCTGTAAAGGGATCACTTGTAAGCAGGAAAGCATCTGAAGAGCAGCACAAAGCAATTCCAGCCACTCCAGCTTGGCTTCATCTGCAGGCCAACATAAATGTTGCTCAGCAAACACACATAGCATGGAGAGTAAACAATAGAAGTTCTGGACACACACATCCCTACAGGGCTCTGACCTTATTGACTGTGACTACACACACATGGGAAAATGGATCCTGTAACTGGAGCATTGGAATGAGAGGATACAGCCTCTTTAGGAAGGACAGGCAAGGAAGGTGAGGAGGGAGTGTCATCCTTTATGTCAATAACCATCTGGAATGCATGGAGCTCTGCCTGGGGACAGATGAGGAGCTGACCAAGATGAGAATTAAAGAAAAGGCAGGGACATGTGACATTGGCAAGAATCTGCTGCAGGCCACCTGATCAAGCATATGAGTGGAAAGGTGTTTCTAAGATTTTACATCTCATTATCCTGTTCTGATTTGTTAGCAATAAACTCARTATCTGCAAGCTGAGTCTGTTTTGCCTGTGACAGCAGTCAGTGAGTGATATCAGTCAGTCCTTACATCAACCTATGAATCCTTTGTTATCTTTTCTCTCCCTTGTCAACCTGTGGATGGGAGCAGCTTTGGTGAGTGTCTGGCATTCAGCCAGGGTCAACCCACTTCATAAAACCAAAGCTCTGAAAGAATTAAACCTGTCCAAAGTTATCAAGGGCCTTAAGAAAAGCTTCTATAAGTAAGCTGGTGATAAAAAGAAGACTGGGGAAAATGTGAGTCCTCTTTGGAATGTTCCTGGTTACCTGGAACATGGAGAAGGCTGAGGTGCACAATAATTTTTATGTCAACAAACCAGGCACATCCTGGGACGAATCTAAAACATGGCCAGCAGGTCAAGGTAGGTGATTCTGCCCCTCTTTCCTCTGCCCTTGTGAGACTCCACCTCCGGGATTGTATGCAGCTCTGGACAACTTGACAAGGATATGGGCATGTCAGAGCAAGTCCAGAGGAGGCCACAAAGATGATCAGAGAGGTGAAGCACCTCTCTTATGAGGAGAGGCTGAGAGAGTGTTATTCAGCCTGGGTAAGAGAAGGCTCCAGAGAAACCTTAGAGCAGCCTTTCAGTACCTAAAAGGGGCTTCCAAGAAAGCTGGAGATAGACTTCTTAAAGGACATGTAGTGGCAGAACAAGCGGTAATGGCTTTAAAGTGAAAGAAAAAATATTTAAATTAAGTATTAGGAAGAAGCCCTCACTGTGAGGGTGGAGAGACAGTGAAGCAGGTTGCCCAGAGATAATGTGGCTGCCCCATTCCTGGGAATGCTCAAGGCCAGACTGGATGGGGCTTTGAGCAACCTGACCTGGTGGAAGATGTCCCTGCCCATGGCAGAGGAGTTGGAACCAGATGATCTTTAAGGTCCCTTCAAACCCAAACCATTCTATGATTCTTTGATGCATTTATTCCATGATTCATGTCCAAGTGTACTCTATTGTTCTCTGCCCACACTATCATCTGCAAGTTTCATTTTTTATTCTGCTACCACAGAAATCCACCATCTGTTGCAAAGAAAACTTATTGTTCAACTTTTAACAGTCTTAAGTGCCACATTAAGGTCATTTCTGGGTCAAAATCCTTGTGCAAAAGAACTGTGTGGGTTAAATACAAACACAAGTAAATCCTATATTCTCTTCTAAATTTCTATATCATAGACCTATTGAAACTCTCATTTACTGTCCCACAGATACAACTCCCTCTCCTKCTCTGTTCAACTGAGAAACTCTTTTGCCAGAGCTATGCTTTCAAATTTGCCCTTTTAAATTTTCTTTTTAGACAGCTGCCTTCATTTCTTCTCACATTCACTGTTGCTGTTATTTGTTTGCTGTGGCACTTGATTCCCTCAGTTGGAACAACTGCTCTCTGTAAAGATATTAATTAATTAACCTGCATAATTCAATGGCAACTTGACTGCCTTGCTCTCTCAAGTTTGTCTTTCCTTGCTTGGATCTTGTTTGCCATGTTCATCTGAGACTGTGTGTCATGGCAAGAAGCAGAGCAGCATTCCTGTGGAGAGGAAAGCACTTCCTTTGACCTTCACTGCAGGTCGCTCAGGACATATTCCTGGTTTCCCTGTGGGTCTTTATTTCCTATTGATAGTCATTTATAGGTAAAATTTCCTTGACACCTGACTCAAAAACCTTTCCCTCTTCCCAGGGTGTGTGCCCGGCTCCAAGTCAGAATATAACAAGCAGGTGCACCAAGACTTCTTGCCTGCAGCTGTATGCCCTAATATCCAGCAAGAGAGAACTTTAACATGTCAGAAACATGTATCATTCTCCAAACAGGTGCCAGTCTGGATATTTAGGGAGACCAGAGTCCCAGTGTGCACTAGGCTGCTTGTCAAAACAGACATCTGTGCTGAGCCTTGGTATCTGTCCACAAGCTGACTGCTGCTGTGTGACAGGGTTCAAACTGTGAAGTTAGAGTCTCAGTGATGTGAAGATTCTGTGGAAAAAAGCGTATAGCCACCACAGAGATATTCTCCTCCTGGCTAAACAAATCCAGTCTTTTCTCTTCTACTTGAAAGTATTGGCCTGTGCACTGAGTGAGCTAGCCAACCTCCATTAATATGGCTAGTGAAAATATTTTATGTTTTGGAACACGCAAAATGCACTGCAACTGGTGGAAAAGATACAGAGCAGTCATGTTCGTGAAGCAGAACTCCAGCATCTACCAATGCTCATAGTTTTTCTTCATGTATCAGGGATGGATGATAGTCACAATTAAACACTTCTTGAGCTGGTGATTAGAAATTATGCTTAGCTGGGAACACCACATATTTGCTAATACAGTAGAGTAACCAGCAGGAGAGTTACATCTCTACAATGTCTTAGTCTCTTGGGTCAGTATGTGGGTCTTTGCCTTGATATACGCAGAAAACAGTTTTATTCCTACACCCAAGCCAGTGGATACTGCTACTGACTGCTCAGTATCCACTCAAGCCAGTTAGCCTTTAAAAGTTCTAAGCAGTTGTCCTCCAGGAAACTTTCATCTAGCCTATATGTGATCTGAAATAGGATTCTACATGGGTCTAGAGCTTACTACACAGATCCAGCCATCCCTCCAACTTCCATGATAAATAATTATCTTTTGGTACTGTCTGGCTGTTAGACAATATAAAACAATGCTACAGATCACCATACATGTTTGGTACATTTTTCTGTTTACTGTCCTYTGGTTTTCTTCTCATTTTCTTTACCGTGCTTAACCTCTTATATGCATTCCTCTCCTGTCTCTTTTTTTAGGCAGCTTGTCGGTGTCTTTATGCAGACTTTTCAAATTGGGTGCTCTGGAAAAGAGAAGAAGCCCAATAATCTTCTGAATCAACTCTACAAAGAAAAATATCTGTCTTCCTTTTCCATATACTCCATGCTCTTTCCTGACTAAAACTAAAGCTTAACCTGTCAAGCTCACTTTAATCCTTAAAAAATGCAACTGCAGCAGTGATCTTGGTAGAAATAAACTGAGATAAGCCTACTTTGAGGAAGTGAGGGGATTAGTTGAGTATCTCTGAATGGCTAAACCACTTACAGTCATTCTTTGCAGTGTATCCATCATGTGTTTATTATCCTACTCTGTGCCAAGAAAAAGTGTCAAAATAAATATGGGCAAGCCATATTCCTTAATCAGCCTTCTTTTTCACTGCATGCATATGACTGGCTGTACAACAGAACTCCTGCAGAACTGCATGACACTCAGGGCGTTTGCTTACCCAGAGTGGAAGTTCATACAGTTGCTGAAAATCATAAATACCAGGCTCAGATACAGATTGTTACAGTTTGCTCCATTTCACAAGAATAACCTCCATGAATTATTTTGGCCAACACCATTTTAAGCTAGCACAGCTAAATCATTTGTGCTTTGAAAGTCTAGCAAATAATTCATTCATCTCTCAGCAGGTATTCTGAAAAGAGATTTTCTTGGCATGCTAAGCAGTATAGTATCATCAGACCTATGACTGTCCTCTCACTGAAAAGGAGAAATGAGCAGATATTGGTGACTGGACTGTAAAATCTTGTTTCAGGTTGTTAAAGGTCATTTTAATGTATAGATAAACAACCAGGTGATAACCTTCTCTCAGAGAAAKATGTTATTGATCACATGATTTATTTTCAATACTTTCTTCAATGGCTTTCAAAACTTTCTTTCAATTACTTTCTTCAATGAATAAAACCTGACAGTCTTCTTGCAAATTGTGTTTGAAATGGAGATTAACAGTTTTAGTAACATGGATTTTTCCCCATTCCTTTAAGACAAATTGACATTCTGGCATTAAAACACATCAAGACAGAATGTAGACAGGTATAACTGTAGCAGTAAGTGAAATTCTTTTAAAGAAAAATACATCAGAGCCAAACTGATAATTCAACATCCATTCAACATGTATTTTAAACACATTTGACAGGATTTTGGAGAAATCATGGACCTAAAAAAGATATCTGTCTTTTAGTGGGGCCAGTGCAAACCAATTTGGTAAAATGTTCTTAGCAATCAGTAAAATAAAGTTTTGGATAGCCTTATTGTGGATATTGTGGAGAAAAACAGACATCTCAAAYTGAGTTTTTTTAAGAGTGAGAGTATATGACTTGGATGACTGCAATAGCAGAAGCTAAAATTTGTCAGTCCAGAAGGTCATTCTCAGTGTTCCTTCTAAATTGTTAGGAATAGGATTTCACTCCTCTCCAAAGCAGCAGAAATATGGTTTGTTCGGGACTTGGTCTTTTTCTATTTTCCTTTTCCTAAATATGATGGAATTCTTTCAGCCTGATGGGCTATCTGGGGGATACATATGTAGAYGGATGACACATATGTAGATTTTGACCAGTTAAGACAACTTCATGAAAATTATGTTGTATTTTGAAAGAAAAAACAGTGAGTTTATGTTAGACCCTTGGGGAACTTTAGAGCTGAAAGTAAATATTTACTTAAAAATTTGATATCCAAGAAGCAGAAGTAATGTATATAACAAGAAAAGGTACTTTGTTCAYGAGTACTGAAGAGTAGGGTGAACTTTCTTTAGATTTCATGACTTGCAGAGCTGGTCTAAGGTATGTTTTCAGACAAGTACACCTTCTACTTCCCAGGGGAAARTGTGTCATGTACAGCTGAATACTTTCAGAAAGCAAGGAACTACTCTGCTGAGCAGGTACAGCACTGGGAGCAGTCAGGGAGTGAAAGGAAAAGCCTTGTGCACTGTAGATTTTCATGGACAGTAAATCTTCRTGGTCACAGAGCAGAAGTTTGAGAACATCATGTTTTCATTTGACTATCACATAGTGGAGATGAGATAGTGGAGATTAGGTGGGATCTAAATGCCTAGGTCATCCTGTTTTAGTCCATAGCATAAGGACATATAAAGCATTGTTATAAACTTACGCATAGTCRCGTATTTATTCTCTTATAAGGCAGTTTATACTGCAAGAGGCTAAAATAATTTTATGTGAGAAGTTGTCATAAAGGCTTGACATAGTTATAACCAACCCATAAGCAGTTTATTTATCTGCTCATCCCTTTTTCTTTGTGATGTATTTACCCATGTATGAAGCAGATATACCAACCTGATACACTATGAAGAATATTTGAAGTAGTAATTGGATGCAGGCACACACATGGAGAGAAAAAAAAAAAGAAAGCAAGAAAATATCATCCCAAAGTGATATGTGTTTGAAAATAGTTAATGGGAATATTCAAAGAACTTGAAGCATTTGAAGTGCCAGTGACAGCTTTACTTTTAATCACAAGGACATTCTGGTGTTGTTTCTACAAACCTCTGCTTTGATATTTTCCTACCTCACTTCTTTATATTCTTGATTACCCTACTTCCATTGTCTGTCTCTATACTGTGAGSTCTGCAGAGCAGAGCATCTCACTGTGTTTGTTTAGTAATGAGGATACCAATCTCAGATGAAGCCTGTAGTCACTGCTGGAAGACAGCTATAATGATTTCACATTCACTTCAGAAACAAATGTAATAGAAACAGTTCAACATTTTTTACTTCTTTGCAGAAGTCAATATACCACTGTGGCACAATATCTTTTCCTTCCACACTCTGTTCCCATACTCCCCCAGTGCAATGTAACTCTTCTCCCCTGTTGTGTCAGTGGAGGTTGTTTCCTGGCATTAACTTCATCTAGGTAAATAACTTCTTTAACACCAGTTAAAATTCACAGCCATGGCTGAGAAAAGAATTTTTGTTCCATGGCCATCCCATTATTTCCACATGACATATGTTTAAAGCTTCCCAGAACTACAAAACTGCCCTTCCTAGGCATATTAACCCCATTTTTAACGTAAAATGTTCTTTATAATGATAACATGTGAGCTTTAACACAACAGGAAACAACACTGCTCCATTGCTGATTCTTTGAGACACAGAACAATGAAACATGGTGCGTTTCTGTCTTTCACATGGTAAACAAGAGGGTTGGGGTATGATTTCCCATGTCAAAAATACTTTCTTTAGTATTATAATTTGGATTTAAGGGAATACTTAAATGGACTATCCAGTTTACCTTTTTACATTGTATCAGTTATTAAATTGACAGTTAAATTACTGGATCAGGAGTCAGATGTGTATTCAGTACTGGTTTTGCCTCAGTGATTTAACTTCCCTAATCCATGAAGAGGGACTGTGAGACTGTATTTTTCCTTTTGTATTTGGGATATAAAGAGTGTAAATAGGGACAGAGTAATACTTCATAAGAGTCTTTCTCTGAATAAATTCAAGTACTACTACAATATCAAGTAACACACCAGTCTGGTTATAACCAGAACTTTGGGGCTCAAGAAATATAATAATATTGTAAGGGTCAAGAGGTAGGATGATTTATTAACAGCCTACTATAACTGGCAAAACTGTTAGAGGAACTTGAAAGTATTTAATTAGGTTGTGACTAAAGCTTTGACTACCTCAGGACTGATATCTAGTCTGAGATCCTGAACTATTAGGTCCTTTTTACCACTGTGTGCTTGCCCGATTTGTTTTCTGAATAACTCTGGAAAATCATTTACATAAAAGACTGACAGAAAGTAGGTGTACAGTCAGGTTGATGGGCTGACAGTTCTAGAAAAATTGGAGGTTTTGTGACTCCTTTGTCTAGTGATCTGGTTTTTTAATATGAGAAACAACATCATTACCCCAATAAAATCAAACTGAGAATGTCTCTGTGTAAGGAGAAGCAGCTGACATGGATTGCAAATTCTAGAAAACCAAATTGTCCTCCTGAAACATAGAATAGATATTTATGGGAGGAAAGAATAATGAGCTGAAAGCCTTCACACTGAAATAGGCTTAAAATAGCTGTTCTTTGATTTCCTAAGAAATTGCCCAAGTCACTGGAAAAATGTACAAAGGAAAGCAGCATTCTCACCAGTTAGTTCCAGAGCCCTTCACCAAACATGCCCATCAGCTGTGGCCTGAGCATTCTGCCTGTTCAGGTCCTGCTGGAATGCCTAATGCTCCTCACAGGCTGCTCTCACCAGTGCTGGGCTCACTTGGTGCGTGGCAGAATCACTTACTCTGCAAGAATGCACAAATCGAACAAATAAAAACCAAAGCTAGAGAGGTGAGACCTGGAACAGATCAAGTGAATATGACTTCCACCCATGGTCTTTAACTTCTAGGGTGAGTAAGGAACCTTGTAATTTAARTCAACTTTATTAAAATAGTACCAGGAGAGAGAACAATAAGGYGCAATCATTGAATCTGGTACTACACACCAACACAGAGCAAGTGCAGAATGTGCACACAAGGGGCAGCCTAAAGGACTTTTAATCAAAGCAGATTGGTGTTAAATRAAATAATTAAAGGAGAAAAAAAGCTAAATACAGAACTTTAAATGAAAAACACAGAAGAAAGCAACAACAACTCTCTGCTGCCTCTGAAGCAGTGAGGAATAAAAAATATAATGAACAGATAAGTAAATATAACTCTTTAAGCRAAACAAAAGACAAATGGATCAGAGAAACCTACCAAAATATATTCCTAATACATTTTAATTTTATGGAAGTATAGGACTTATATTCACCTGAATTTTTTTCTTTGACTTGTGTACAGTAACGGTGCAGAAGGATATAATTTTCTTTGCTTAAACTTGACGGCAAATGGAAGGACTGAGCACAACACCTAAAAGCACATTTTAGTGCACTGAGGTCCTTGAAACAAGCTGAGTAAGAACTTCACATGTTTTTCCCTGGTTTAGATGTGTGACTAAAGAGGTTACTGGCCCCCACAGCTGCTGGTTGCTGGTCACTTCCCCTTGCAGACCTTGCTACCCTCTCCAGTCTGCTAGCTCAGTAACTAAAAGGAAATTAAAACTACTCAGCAAATTTAAATGCTAAGTTATGGACTCTATTGGCTTCCTTTTAATTTTTTTTCTCCCTTCCCTTTTTTTAAATTGAAACAGAATAGAAAGTGACTAATCATGCAGATTGGTGCTGTAAAAACCTCCAATAAGAAGCAGGAGCAAGTAGAAGTTGCTTTTCAAGCTGATATCACTAAATCCAGAAGACAATTTGTAAGAAAGCTGTTCCTTGTCAAAGTAGCAAGCACTAATTTTAAGGTTAGATTTTCCTAGCCCATATTCCAATGGAAGTAATATTTTTGCAACAGGAAGTGATAGGAGGAAGATTTGGAAATAGTCTTCAAGAGACCAAAAATGTGGATGTACCCTGTAGACACTGCAAGGAACRAGCAGAGCAGGTGTGTGTGCCAAAGATTTGACTGTGAATCAGTGTTAACTGTGAGTTTCTTYAGAGCCATAACTAGGATTAATATGGGTCGTAGATAGTATATGCAGTGGTAGGAAAATTGACCCAGCAGCCAATAAAAACAAGGAGAGAAGAAGGCTCTGGGGAGACTTTCTAGCACCTTCCAGAACCTAAAGAGTGCCTATGAGATAGATAAGAGAGAGAATTTTGAGAAGGGCATGTAGTGATTGCATAAGAGTTAGTGGCTTTAAACTAAAAGAGAATAGATTTAGATTAAAGAAAAAAAAAATCKTCACTATGAGACTGTGAGGCACCAGCACAGGCTGCCCAGAGAATCTGTGGACACCCCATCCCTGGAAGTGTGCATAGCCTGGTCGGATGAGGCTTTGAGCAGACCAGTCATGAAAGATGCCAGTCTCAGACCAAATCAATGATCCTGAGAAGCGCTSTGGTCTGCCAGAGACTACTTTTCCTGTGTGTCTGAAAAGTATGAGATCAGTTAGAATTTGCTTTAGAAGGAATTCAGAAAAAAACGTCTTAATGCAACTGCATGGCAACCTTGAAAAAAATTGAAAACAATTTTTGAACAGGACCTGTTTACATATTCTGTCAGTCTTATTCATACTGAAGAGCAATRCCCTCTTCCAACACTGAGAGGTGACTTGTATCAGTAGTGCTAATAATATCACTGGAAGCTGCGTGATAAGAAATATCTCTCTGATATAAGTAAAACTCCACAATCTGGATTTCTGAGGTGGATTCAGATATGGTTAGCATAAGAGCAGGATGAATCTTCTGGAAAGTTAAACTAGAATCTGTACATTATACCTACATTTGTTCTTGGTTTTTTAAATTTATTTTTTAAAAAGCAAAGCAATAATTTTAGTTCAAGTCAATATAAGCACTAATAGGACAAAATAGTTCAGTTAGACACATCTCAGTCAGCGTTGTATTTAAGGAAATATCACAGTAACCACACAGTAAGCTGCAGATGCACTGATAGATTCATGGACAGAGACATGAGCTAACACTGAATGGAAGAAGATGCCCTTGCATTAGCACAACTGTGCAAATTCATGATCCTGCTTCTCTATATTGAGAATTGCTTGAATTTAACATATTTGACCATTAATAACAATCTTCTATGTATCCAGCCATCTCATATAAATATGAATCATAAAATCATAGAAAGGTTTGGGTTGGCAGGGACCTTAAAGATCACCTAATTCCAGCCTTCATACTCTGGGCAGGGAAACCTTTCACTAGACCATATCACTCAAAGCACCATCCACCCTGACCTTGAAGACTTCCAGGGACAGAGCATCCACAGCGTTTTTAGAAAATCCATTCCAGTGTCTCACCACCCTAATTCTTTCTAACTAATTTAAACCTTCCTTCTTTCAGTTTAAAGCCATTATCCCTTGTCCYGGCACTATATGGCCTTGTCTAAAGTGCCTCTTCTGCTCTGTTGTAACCTTCTTTAGGTAGTTGAAGGCTGCTCTAATGTCTCCTTGGCACCTCTTCTCCAGATTGAACAGCCCCAACTCTCTCAGCCTGTCTTCATAGAAGAGGTCAGGGCTTCAGCCCTCTGATCATCTTTGTGTCTTCCTCTGGACTTGCTTGACCAGTCCAGATCTCCCTCTCATGCTGGGATTTCAGAGCTGAAGGTATTACTTCGTGTGGGGCTTCGTGGGAGTAAAGGGTGATTCCAAAGCATAAGTCTGACATGGTTGTATTCTATTAGAGGAGAATTGCAATTACACAATCAGTGAAGGAAGTTCTAACTCAGGCAGATATATCTATATTTACGGTTTATTCATTAGATCATATTTGTGCCTGGCACAGTGGAAGCTCTGTCCATAGAAGATGACTCCAAGGCATCACAGTAATACAGATAGTAGAAATTAGCCATGGATGAGAAAATACTAATGCAATGGGGTGGATGAATTTCCTGCTGATGTCAAATGTAGTCATGCTGACTTTAATGGGACCAAATGGAAAGACAGAGTGTGATTACAATATGATAGGATTTATAAATTCATTAGAAAGTACAAATACTCTTCTTTGTTTAYATTTAAGTTTTCATTTAATTGTACCCTAATATGTCTTCCTTGGGAAACAAATAGACTTGACAAATTATGCCAGGTAATTTGTTGTAATAGATGCAAAGAGCTAGAAGCCTGCTGTGAGCCATCAAACACATTTGGAGGTCAAAGCCACACTGTTTAGTTCTTAGTTCTAGGAAAGAAATTATTCTGGTAATGTTACCTGGATACCAAACTGCACACAGACACTTGGCTTTGCTGTTAATGTGTGAAAAATACTTCTTCAGCAACCACCTGCTCACAAGCAATTGCAGTGAACTCTCTCATTCTTGTTATGCAGGGAAACTGCTTCTTCTCCTGTTATAGCGGTTGGTAAAGTCATATACATTGCTTCCAGGCTTAATTCCTTAAAAAAATATTTTATAAATGTCTCCTTCTCATCTTTCTTTTTAATTTAAATTATTATTTTTCTATGTCCATTGGTACTTGCCCTTTTCTCTTATCCTTTCCATTTCTGAGATCCTAGTAGTGGCCATTCTAACTTTGCGGACATAAGAAGTTCCTCCGTATTAACATTGTGCATTCAAAGTTAAACTCATTAGTGCTTATACAGAGAGATATATGATGGCCTCTAGTGGTTCTCTGTATGTGTGCAGATCCAATCTTCAGTACCCCTCTCATTTTATGACTATGCATGCAGGAAGAAAAAAATTATTGATGTCCAGCTGTTGCCTTTTATGAACAAAAACCTTTTGGCAACAGTAAAGAGAGCTGCACAATATGTCCAGAAGAGAGAAGGTGATCTCGTCCATCAAAATATAACTGGAATGTTTCTAAGCACTGCTCACAGTCAATGTAATGCAATCACAAATCACCTGAAATGTCCCTTGTCCTTTRGACTGAGCACCAGAGATGAGATCATTCWTTCTGAATGGAGGCATCCTTCCTGTATTTGACAGCCAAAATCACAGCGACCTTGCATGCAGAATGGGTTCCCAGCTCTGTTTCCAGATGAAGAACTGCAGGATGACTGACTGTTAGCCAACAAATGCGTCAGTCTCATCTTTCTCCTGAGTCACTTCCAGGTCTGTACACAAGTCTGTGCCTGCAAATGCAGATGCGTTGAAGAATCTCAGCTCTCCTAGCCAAGACAGGATATTAGATGCCCACACAGAGTACATCAGTTGCTCTCACTGCCATCCCTCAAACTGAATGTGCCTGCCTGTCAGCTCTGATTCCCACTCTAAATCTGCACCCCTCAAGACCCAACTTTGGCTGGCCAGAGTCAGAAGCTCCCTGATCCGAGCAGCCAAGGAATCAAAACGTTATGGGTAGCAGCATACTCCTCTACACATTGCTGCAAACATTCAGGCTATTTGCCCCTTAGGAACTCTTTCACAGGGGTCAGTGCACTTTGGAGGAGCAGGTTTGCTGACACAAGAGGAGAAACAGCATGTTCCATCTCATTTGAACTCTGTTACTCTCTGAGGGATGTGTTGTTCTAGGCCAGGAAATGTTTTGATTTTAAAATGCAGCTATGCCATGTAGACAGCTTTCTTCTTAAAAAAATGATGGTATGGTGAGTATTTATTATTTATTTATTTATCTGGATAAAATATATTTATGCCAGGTTAATCCTTTGAATAGGCAAAATAATGTTACACTACCAGTGGGATTCTTCAAAGGCCTTTTGATCTACTAATTTTGGCATCTCTTTAGGTTATAGCTCCCATATTTTATGGATTTTGATTACTTTAGTTCAAAAGAAATCTGCATTCCCAATAATTTGGCCTCCTCTATTGTTAAAAATTATCCACAAGAGAAATAAAGAACCACACTAGCAAGAAAAAAAATACATTAAAGTTATAAATCTCAAAGCATTTCAGTTCATTATTCTTGCTTTTTCTTCTTCTTTTTTCTTTAAGTTGTTAATTTTTTTCCTWTTTTTACAAATTCAGACTTTGGTTTTGAGACTTGTTAGATAGAAAGGCATAAGGAAAACAGAGTTAAATCATTCTATAGATACATCAGTCAATGACAATCCTAAATTTCTACTTTAATATAGTTAAAGTAAAAAAAAATGTAATGTGATGTGCTTAAGTATAGTCTTCAAATGTTTTTTATTTACACAGATGACCAAGTTATGGGCTTAAATCTGTATCCAAATATCCAAGCATAGGGTGTTTAAGGACTGAAAGATTGGAAGACAAATTCATAATGCCATAATTTCTTTCTCAAAGAAAGAAAAATAATCTAGCAGAAAGTCATTTAAGACAAAATAATGATAGGTCTTGAATCTWGACCTTGAAATCCTATCAACATAATTAATAAGCAAGAGGTAGATTGTTTGACTTTTGGCTTCCCAAGAATTTAGGGGGCAAAATATAAGATAACATGGCTGAGGGAAGTCAGACATGAAAAGATGACAGGTGAAAGGCTGACAGCCCTCAGAAATTATCTAAACCCCTTCCTTCTACATCATAAGGCATTCTAAAGTAATTTGAATAACACTGAAAAATTGTCAAGAAAATGTATTTCCAGCTGACCTCTGTTAAGTTTGGTCTCAACATTCCCTAGTTATTTCCAAACAAAGTTTTCTGGTTGTAATTTTCTATGTGTGATCAGTGCTTCTCATCCACCACACAAGGTCTGTGCCTATGTCTTTTTGTTTATTTGCATTTTTGAAGGTGTAAATACATTTGCAAAAATAATTCAATTAAAAGCAAAACAAAACATCCATAAAAAAAAAAYCATACTATGAAAATAACTTCTTCTAGCAAAGAATATCAGCATATAGATAATTTACATGCAGGACCTATTTAGCTACACATAGCAGTGAACAATAAATATTTTATTCCATATACCAGTTGATTATAAGGTTGAAACACTTTCACTTTTGTCTCTAGACTCATCTCATTCCCTGTGGTACAGTGTATTACTTGTTTTGCTGACAACAAACACTCAAACATCTGACATTAGATCACTTTCAATTAAGTGTGTTAAACCAAAGACTAAAGCTCCAGGGAAGAGGTATTTCGACTTAATGCCAGTTAAGTATAGGCTATCCCTGTACTGCAAAATACAGGTGATTTGAAATGAGTCCTTTAGACTGCCTAGATAGCACAGATAAAAACTGTTGTATGGATATATTTACATTTGACTCTTCCTTTTAGATTTCCTAATTGTGACACATGGTTTTACTTATTCTTTTCCACGATCCACATTTAAAAGCAGAACTCTGAAGCTAACAGTTTCAAGCTTAAAAAACAATGTATCAGCAAAATCTTTTCAAAACTGCACCTAGCTGAAATGGCTTTTTTATTGCTATAAGCATAGAAAAGATGTCTAATAAATATTAAAGTGGCTAAATGGGCTGTATGTGGGGGAAGAATCACTTAAACAACACTACAAATCATATCTATATTCTTAATATACTGAATGCCTTCTTATCGCATATTACTGTACAAACTATTTGAGGGGATTGTGTGCTTTTTTTGTCCTTTCTTGGTCACTATGTGCTAAGCTGAAGAGTTTTAGAGAACTGGACAAGGCACGAAGATGATGGTACAGAGCCTAAAAAATTGGCCTGATTCACAGGGTTGCTGAGAGCCTATTGAAGTAATTGGCTCCACAGCCACTTAGCACTGCTGAAAATAAACCATTTTCTCTCGTACTCACTAGAGTGAAATGAAGCATGACCCAAAACACCTGCCATCTACAGCTGGTTGGACAGTTCAAGAAGCTTAAAAAGAAATGGGAAAATAGATTTTCGCTTTCTCTTCTATTTTCCTATAATTTTTATGTAGTTGCTTCCCTTTGTTTATGAATGGAAACCCTAATTTCAGACCCTTACCAAAGAGAATTTCTCTCACCCAGCACAAACCAAGATGCCAGCTTGCTTTAAAAACTATGTAGGTTAAAAAATATCAAGCCTGGGATGTTATTGAAAGAGGAAGGTAAATATCTGTCTTATTATCAGGAAGCTGATACATGGCTGCTCTACTGGAAGCTATTCATAGGATACAAGGAGAGTCTTTTTTCCTTCCATACAGTACCTTTTGCTAACCTTTGTTAACAAATGCTGCACTGAAAATCTTGTCCCTAATGAGGTCAGGAGTAAAACTGTTATTGATTCTTAGAGCYAAGGATTTAGTGTCTCTATGTATTTTTCCCTCCATTTAGTGATAGACGTGTTTGTGTTTAGAATGGATAATTAARTAGTCATTGTAATATAACCTAGTCTCTTTGGATAACTTTCAAACTTTATATTTAAAGAACCACACTCTGAAACTAAACTAAATCTGTACTTAATTACTGTTCTGCAGACACATTAAGTTTTTGTCTTTTTAAAGGAAAATTGGCCATTATTTTACCTTGAGGTAGAAGGCCCAGTGACATTCTGAGTAAAATGGACGCCAATTGAGCCAATATTGATACAATTTGAATACAATGCATCAATAATTTAAATCCTTTGTGACAAACTACAGGAAAAATCTTGTTGTTGTTGCAAGTAATTTCAAAGGCAGAACTGCAGGATAGATTGTGAATTTAAAAAAATTATTAAAATGAGAAGAAGTTTGCCTAACAAAGTAAAAACATTTCATTGAAGAATAAAGAACAGTTCAGGTTTTGTGAAGAAACTACAAATTCATAAGTACGACAGTGTTCTGGGCATGCTYAGTTGGACATTGTGGTGGTGAAATAATTTGTTTTGTGATTCCATCCACTGTCTGCCAATGTCCTCAGAAGATCGTTTCACTATAATTCTGTTTGGGAATGTTTAACCTCCTCAGATGAGATGAAGTACAAAGAAGGTGACTATTAGAACAACTGTAACAGATATTAGGTGAGTTAGGGCAGTTGTCACAGCCCAAAATTTGTAGGATCCCTTATTTTGTGGAAAGTTTACATGTGAATTAATTCTAGATAGGGATACTTTTGTCTTAACTTTTCTACAATAAATATGATCAAACAATGACAYGGAGTGACCTCACTCACTTTCAAGAAGATATGGTTGCCCACTTGTGTCTGGTAGATGGAGATGCTCTAGGTTACTGCCGTGGTTTAATCCCAGCCAGCAGCTAAACCCCACACAACCAGTGGAACTATGGCAAAAATACAGTGGGGTAGGGGAGAGAATTGGAAGGGGAAATGGGAGAAAAYGCATGGATCAAGATAAAGACAGTTTAAGAACTAAAGCAAAAGTTGCTCGTCCAAGTAAATCAAACAAGGAGTTCATTCATCATTTCCCAGGGGCAGGCAGGTGTTGAGCCATGCCCAGGAGAGCAGGATTTCATCACATTTAATGGTGAATTGGGAAGACAAATGCCATCACCCTGAATTCCCCCCACCCCTCACCTACCTTTTCCCCCAGATTTCTATCTGACCATGATCTCATACGGTACAGAATATGGACAAGAGTGATGTTTCTATTTTCTATTCTCTTCTGGTGGCAAGATTTTTTGGTGAGTTTATACTTCATTTTGAGACTGCATGTAATTTCCAGTTTGCTACTCAGAGCAAAGGATGAGACCCAGGGAATACAGGAGACAGTCCTGAAGGTATACAGCAGAAGCTAAAGTAATTAAACCCTAATGAAGCACTGAAATCAGAATAAAATTATGCACTTCAGGGGTTTTTTTTTGAAGGGAATAAAAGCTCTGCTTTTTCAGGTTAATTTTAAAATAAAATATTTAAACGGCCATTGATTTGGAAAATCACACCAACAAATTAGTCAGGAGTTATTTCTGAGAAGATAGGTAAAGTTTGACAAAAAAAAAAATTAAAGTAAAATCATAGAATCATAGAATTATAGGGTATGCTTAGCTGGAAGGGACCCATCAGGATCACCAGGTTCAACTCCTGGCACTACACAAGACCACTCCAAGAGTCACACCATGTAAGCATTGTCCAAAGTCTGTCAGGCTTGGTGCTCTGACCACTTCCTTGGGGAGGTTGTTCCAATGCTCAACCACCCTCTGGATGGGAAACATTTTCCTAATACCCAACCTAAACCTCCCCTGACACAACTTCYTGCTGTTTCCTCAAGTCCAGTCACTGAGTGGTCAAGTGCCCTTCCACTTCCCCTCATGAGGAYGTTGAAAACGGCAATGAGGTCTCCCCTCAGTCGATGATAGGAAAAGGCATTGAACAGTTATGCAAGATTCCCTCCTTTATAACTCTTGATTCTATATGATGGACAAAATATTTCATTATAAACTTTTTATAGGTGTTTCCTTTTTTCCTGTGAGGTGACCATTTTTTCCTTGAATTTATGTCCCTTATAGCAGTCCTTAATTATATGGTGAAAGGCAACATTAACGCTAATGTTACACAAATCTAATAAGCCTTTTTTTGTTACTTTTTCTTCATAGTACAATTCAGTTTGAGAAATATTGTCAAAATTAAAAATCATGGAAACTGCATTTAAACTTTGTATCTGATATTACATTTGTGTATGAGAGTTTATGGCTTAACCTTGAGCTGTCCCAGACCTTGCAACTCAGATAAGACTGTGATATGCAAAGGAAAACATCCTGCCTACCTAGATCAGCTGCTTGTACAGAGCATCTCCTTGCTACAGGTGAAATGAGAGAAATGGACATTTCTAAGAGGGACGTGACCCTTTCAAGGAGGTTAATTTATCTCTTCATTTATAACAAAAAGAAGACTAGAAAAGTAATTCAGAATTGTTGCTGAAATTTATAGATTTAAATTCTGCAGAGCAGCAGTTAYGTAAAGTGACTGTTAATGAGAATTCAGACTTGCAATCTTAAAGTTCTTAATGAAGATGAGGATGGAGAAGTCAGAGATTTTCAGTAGCTTTTCTCAAAGCACTGAAATCTTTTATGTMATCTTGTGTCTGAATTCGTACATTAGAAAAATCAGGTTCTCTGTTTTGAACATTCTGACCTAATTTTTTTTATTAAAGGCTAAATTGCAACAGAGAAATGGTAGCAAATTCTGACATATAAATATGATTTCTTTTAAGAAATATACAATGATAAAAAAATTCAGACATATTTACATTCAGTAATATATCTGGTCTTAAATGCCTGACTACTTTCTAGGATTTGAGCAATCATAATTATTTTAACTTGATTTTGCCATTTTATCTTCTTAATTTTTACTGRAAAGTAATCATTAGGAAAAGGCTAAGACTTAACAAAATGCTGCATTAGGAATTCTGTCTCCTGAGAAGGAAAATAATATATGTATGTAATTTTGGAAGTCATTTAGGAGACAGTCTGAAATTCCATCTACAAATACTCATTTTAGTAATCTCCAAGATTACTAATCCCAGAGTTCTTAGAGTTTGTTATGGCTTGTTCTTCTCTTGCTGTGAGACACTGGAATATAATGGGCTAATGATTCAAAACAATCAGCCATTTTCAGAAGTAGTAAGAAGCAGATCCTGCGAGGAGGGATAATGCTTTTAATCATGCCAAAATCCTTYCTTACACAATGGATTCAGGTGTGAAAACTCCCCATGGGGGAGATACTGTGATGTTCACACGTTCACATGTAGACCTGAAGATATTCATCCCTTCCTATGGGGCATAATCTACTAAACTGCTCTGACAYGAGAGTCAATTGTGTTCTAGAAGGTGTAACAGACAGTGCAGAACACCCCATTCCCAGGGAGGAACCTGAGTTTTCCCATCTAGGCTGAGCATGTATTAACCCACTGAACTATGTATTTCATTGGCTACCATACCACCATTCCTAATGGATCAAGACTCTGGCAACCACTCCAACAAACATACATCAAAATTGCAACAACCAGGTCTTGTGAAAAATTACAACAAGTAAAAAGCTGTATTTAAATATTCTGAATAGATAATACTATTTAAAATAAATAATTAATGTTTATGCAAATTGGACTGTAAATCTTAGGGCAAGAGTACTGTCTCCTATCAAGAAACTATGATCACAGATTCACAGAATGATAGAGTCATAGAATGAGTAAGGTTGGAAAGGACCATAAGAAGTTACCTGGTCCATCCTCTCTGCTCAAGCAAGGTCCTCCTCAAACACATTACACAGCTTTGCATTCAGATTGTTCTTGAATATCTCCAGAGGGAGATTTCACAGCCTCTCTGGGCAACCTGTTTCAGTGTGTGGTCCCCTGCACGATAAAAAGGTCCTTCCTCATATTCAGGATCTTAATGAAAATATAGTTTCCTCTCTGTTATGTATCCCTTAGATACTGCTCCCCAAGATTCACAAGATTATAAGATCTTTTTGTCTAAAATAAAAATCACCTATGGAGAAGCTTAGGATATATCAGGGAACTTATATGGCCGACAGCTTGCTAGCAACTTGGCATTAGTTGTAATGTACAGAAGCATCTAAGACAGCAAAGCAAAGTAAGAATGTAGATGTGAGATCTTAATGTATAAGGAATAATAAGTAGCATTGTTACACAAGGAATTCCACTATTTCTAATAGACAAAAGAATTTAGAAGATTTTAATCAGGATAAACGTTTCACAATTTGACTCAAAGCTTGAAGAAAAACACAATGGGGCAGATGTTTTGTTACTTTTCTTTTTTGAGGAGGGGAGGGATAGAACAGTTACCAAACAAAATTAATGATTCTCCAAATAGCTGCTGTGAGCTTAAAGCTACAGCCACTTCCCACTTCAGTTTAGTTTTATTTGACGATTTGAGGAAAACATTCTGGCCTTGACTGTGGAAAATTAGACAAGAAAATGAATGTGAGATGTCATAGATCAGGAAACATTCAGAAAATGTGAGGATGGCAGAAATACAGAAATAGGAGAAGCACCACTCCTAATGAAAAAGGATAATTCACTTGGTTAATTGGATTTTTTTTTGTATGTTTGTAATAGGTTTTTTTTTCTGCTGATAACATATTTCACTTCAAGTTTTTKATATATTTTACAAATGCTAATGAGCTTCGGAGCTCCAGCCTCCTGACGTTAAGTGGATAATATTAGTCACATATCACAGAGGAGCAAACTCATGCTAAGCCCTTGTAAAAGCAGTGAATTTTTCCCTGTGTGATTCTGGAAAGTCAATGTGTCTCCACACTAACGTGGGAATGCAGTGCTGAACAGATTAGTGATGGGCTGTGTATAAACTTGCTGTGATTGCTCCTCTGTGCASAAATGCATTGTACATGTAAATCAAGCCTGAGTGCTACTCGGCATGTAAATTGTAAAGGATAYTAAGAAACAAGGCACATACAAAGAAGATAGAAGGAAACAAGCAATGCACAGGTAACGGGATCTGTGTGAATAGAGCTGATTACACTCTCAAATTTTGGTTATATTTCAGCCAATCAGCCAGAATGCAAATGTGAGTACTTGCAGAAAAAAAAGGAAAAATACATGTCAGCAGGGGAAAAATTACCTAAGAAGATCTTGGTGCAGATCACAAATTAATAATCTGTCTTTTTCTCCCATCCCAAGCCAATAAAACTGCTCACTGTCCTTTACATTGAGCTTTGAAGCCAAAATTCATCCTTAACGGGAGCAGCAAAGCAGAAGTGGCAACAATGATCCTTGTCATTTATCCCTTTCTTAAAATGGAATCATCCTCACAGTTGTTCAGAACTCTCTTCTATATGAGGCTCACTTCCTTGCTTTTAGGAGAGAAAAAAAAGGAAAACAGACCAAAAAAGCGTAAGTCCCATTTAACCTTCTCTGAGAAAAAATAAAAGTATTTCAGGAGATATTTTTTCCTCTCTTCATTTCTTACTCAACCTATAAACGATATGCCATGAGATGAATAAAAGGGTCATTTTATAAGGGCAGTGATGCCTTGATGAAAATGTGTTTTGCCGYTTGTTTTATTAATAACATTTCCAGCTTTCTAACAATCTCTGAAACCTTTTCAGAAATATGGATTCATTGCCCATTATTTAAAGCAGGAAAAAAACTGAATTCCATTCTAAATGTTTTTGTCCTGAACAAAAATTTGATTTCATCTAAAAAAAAAATTAAAATTGGAGAATTTTTTTGTAATTGCTGAATAAAATCTGTTTTGAGATACATCTGAAAGCATACACATTTGGTCAGAGACCACTTACCATGTGAACTGCACTGTCATATTTTCAAGGCTCAGTTTTAATACTTTTATGTGTTAGAGAGCTAAATGACACAGAAACAAGGTACAAAAAATAGTTTTTCTTGGAAAACCAGATTTTAAATGGGATGGGGCAAATCTTTATTAGTCTTTTTACTAAGGCTAAGTTAGTAGGAAGGCACTAGTATCCATAAGATGGGAAGATATTCTTCACTAAGTAATTTTGACTGGAAGGAAAGGTAATCTCTAACTAATACTTGCAATGACATTTCTAGTTTATTGGAAATTATTGTAAGATTAAGAAACATTGAGGAATATAGCTTCATCTACTCTCCTGTACTCTGAAAGTTTCCAAGATTCTTGGCAAATAGAAAATAGGTACTGCCTCCCACAAAAAGCCCCAAACTTGGTGATATCCTTAAAAACCACAGTTCGTGGATAAGGCACAAATCTGAAGCCGTCTTCTGGTTCACACTTGACAGATAACTTTTAAATTTTATTCCATGATTGTTTCATACAAAACACATTCAAGTTCTTGCTTCACAGAAAGATCTCATAGACCATMCTGGATAGAGTTATCAATCATTTAGAAAGTAATTGAATAACCACTYGAGTGTGCTAAAGGTCCCTCATCACAGACATTTGATAGACATGTTTTGTGGAAACAAATGTTGATAAAAATCAGATAAAAATTTAAGACTGGAAAATGAGCCAAAATCTCAACAAATCTATTGGGTTAAACAGTTTGGGCCCTTCACTTTAGAAACTGGATCACTGACACCTTCAGTGGCTGCAGTAAAATATAACCTACAAAATTCAACTCATTTGGTTCCCTCTCTGTACAGTACCACTACTGTACTTTTCAGCTCCTTGAAATCCTGGAGATCAGAGGGTCAGGGCAAGAAGGCTCCAGCACAGCATCTGTGCTCTTTCTCCAACACCCCCTCTCAACAGTAGGCTGAGAGTGGGAAAAGACTTGAGAGGGGACACAGCCAACACAGCTGACCTCAGCTGACCAAAGGGGATATTCCACACCATAAGCCATCTGCCCAGCAACAAGGAAAAAGGAGGATGCAGGTGGGAAGAACAGGGGTGTGGGCAGGGTATTTTTTAAGATGATGTTTGTCTTCCAGAGCAACCACTAGGCATGCTGAAACCCTGATTCCTGGGAAGTGACAAGACATTCCCTGTAGATGGGAAGTAGAGAATGAAAATCTTTTGTTTTCCTTGGTTTTCACATCTTTAACCTTTGCTTTTCCTTTATTAAACTGTCTTATTATCTCCCATGATTTTTTTTCCATCTTATTTTCTCCCTGCCTTTTCCCTCTGAGGAGTTACAGAGAAGCTCAGTGGGCAAAGGGTGTCCAGCCAAGGTCAATCCTTGACAAAGAAATGTTAAGCTTTTTCACTATCAACCTTATTTCTCTTGTCACTCCTTAACTCTGTCAATTCCTTTTGCACTTTTTCACTTGCTATTGTTTAGCAGAAGAAATTTGCAAGTAATAGCTGTAGAACAATAACATAGAAATGTAGATGAAAGTTTTGGCAGGCCTATTTCATCAGTATCAGTAACTGAATTTTCTTTAATGTCATTAATATTGCATGTAAGAATAGCAGAAAAGAATTTCACATTTTGCTTTCCAATTCAGCTCATATATTTTTCAATTCTTTTTTATTCATACAGAAGTAACTTAAAAGGTTTTGAATATACCATCAAAATTATTTTTTTCATGTTGAACATAAGGTTTGTCCAAAACAGCTGTTTTCCCAAAAATCATGTAAAAAAGACCACGCTGTAGAAAGGAAACGGAGAAAAGTTAAGAAAACCCAACAAATTCAAAAGCAAGTTTTCTTCATATTTTAGCTTGTGTATAAGAATATTTCTCTTAACTTTCAAAAACATTTTGAAGTAAAAAATTTAATAAACTGAAAAAAAAATCTGCAATAAGAAATGGATATCAGATTAGTGACTTTGTTTTCAGGTTACTCATCACCACACCATCCAAAAGATTTCAGCTCTCTCTATGGACAGTAAAATTAACACCTGTTGAGTATGACACATTCAATTTCTCATGTCTCCAAAGAGGCAAATTTCCATTCATGGACCTTTTTCCTGATTTTTGTAGTTATATGTGATGAAATTTGTTTTTAAATATGTATTCTGCAATTGACAAACCTCAATGAGTGTATTTTAGGCTCTAGTTCAGAAACTGGTGATGGATGTAATTTCTTGAGGGAGTTCATCTTACATAATATTTTGCACTTAGATTTTGTGTCTTTTTCCTTAGGCTCCCAAGCTACTTTGTAATGTCGAAAGATTTTTCATCATTATATATTGGATAGATGGGTAGGTGTAAAAGCTATTTCACTCTTGACCAGAGACAATGGGATTCTCCTAGGAAAACATATTAACTCAATGTCAAAACTGGTCTTAGAAAACTAGAATGGCTGCATGGTGCTCCAACTGACTAATTAGACATCCTATTGAAGTCTTCTTATTTAGGTAGCGAGCTTCAAGGTCAGACAGTATGTACTGAGAATACACCAGAGGTCTATTTAGTTACTGAGGCAGATGAAAAATTATGCATCAGCTTTGTGTACAGGGCAGTGAAAGAATTTTGTTCCATGTGTGCAGATGCACCACTGCGTACACTGTTGAAATTATATTTCTTTCTTGCTTTTTTYACAGAAGGAGGAACTTTGTTTGAGCTCTGTGTCCAGAGACAATTACATGAAAAGCATTGTTTCAGCATGACAACTATAGAAATTAATTCCTTGATACTAGTACTTGTTTGATAATAACTAAGTGCATAGAATTTTCTCAGAGCTTTATACCTCTTTGATTTTTTGCAATTATTATTTTAGGATTAAAAATGTCACATTAGCAACAAAAAATTCATCACAAATTAAAGGCAGCAATAGCAGACTGACAGTTCCCAAAAGCTAGGAGATTTTCATCTACAGATCACATATCTGCAGCGATATTGCACCAATCAGAGCTAGAGACTTGTTAAAATCTTTTATTGAAATGCAGAAGTGAGCCTCAAATAACTGTTGATAAAAAGTGTGTATTGAAAAAAGACCTTTGAAAACATAGTTAATTATAAAGGAAAGAGAGAAAGACATATTGAGCTAGGCTAATAAAAATAACCTCTTTAAAACAGCCAGACTTAGAGCTCAACACAAAGAAAGGCTGTACATTACAAAAGAAGTAGTTATGGCTTGAAAACCCTAAATCTGGAAAACATTTTAGTATTTTAGAAGGCATTTCTTCTTATCTCAGAAGACATTTATAGGTAAGAAAATTTTACTGTTTCTCCTGATTTTTTTTAGCAAAGAAGTAACACGTATTTTGGAAATGAATTTAAATATGGATATAAAAATAATGAAAATTCTGGGAGAATTCTGCATAATATTCTCATATCTGAATTTTGGAAATAATGTAAAACAAAGGTGATACTGAAGGAAATAGCCATTACAAGCTCCTGAATTCTTCCTCTGAGACCATAGATGATTACAATCTCTTCAGCTGTAAGCTTTTTACAGTGCAGTACTGTCCTCATTAGAATAAAATGTTGGACACTAATCAACACTTTAACAAAAAAATATCATTATATAAACAGTGAGCASCAAACAAAACTTTACAAATTAAAATAGCCAGTAGACTTCCTTTTTAACAATAGTCTTACTGTTTAATAATTTGAACAAATGATTAATTGATAGAACAAGAGGATCTCTTGGTTGTCTGCCTTTTTGTGTTGAACTGAAGACAATTTACCAAAATTAAGTCTTAGGATGTTAGGAAGCTTAGGAATGTAAAATAAACATGAAAGTATTCAGAATCTGATCAGATAAACTATTGCTCCTTTTGGACAAACATCAGAAAGCAGAGAATAAAAAACATCTATAAATTACATACCCTGATATTTCTTGGACATACTGTTGCCCTGACTCTGGTCTCAATGACCCTTTGCAAGCCTGAAGAGTATATAGGCAATTAGTAAGTTACAATGTGGGTTTATTCAGATTTAATACAACAGGATTTTATCCAAACTTCAAACTACTAGACAAGTTACAATAGTATCTATGACACCTTTCAGTCTAAATTTTTCTGTCAGAAGAGACTACAAAGCTCTTTGCATGAACCAAGGAAGATCTCCAGAGCCCAGATGAATTTTAGTTCTTCTCTGTCTTAATTTTCTATCATTAGCCTGGTGCCAAAGAAGAATGCATTGTATAAACTAGTGAAATCACCAGGCTAGCATATGTAAATACATATCTCAATGTGCAAACTGTTTAGGCATAAGCAGGACACAAGAATTACTGATATGCCTTACAGGTAGGTACGAGAGAACTAGATTGGCCTCATCTGACATATTTCAAGGCAGCAGTCCAAAACACTTACCTGCTCTTCAGTGGCACTGGCTAGAAGACAAAAGATTGCATTGCACAGATGGGTAGAATATGAGTTCATGAGAGATCAGGGGAGAATAAAATCTCTCTCAATAATTTAGGGTTATTTCAATCTACAGTTTCTTTTAATTTACTCCCTGAACAAAGCTGCCTGTCACTAACACGAATCTGAGCAGAGAAAGTTGAGACAGACTGAATGGGGACCTAACTCAGCACTTTGCTGTCAGTTGCAAAATTAACTTTAGTAGATCATCAGAAGCAGGAGTTACCTCTGGTTCATAGTGCAAGCTTCCATCCCTGAGCTAAAGCTCTAGCAGGTCCTTGAGGAATAAGTGACACCTTTACAAAGAGAGAGAGTGCTGAGTACAAACCTCTACAAACCTTTCCCTAACCCTCAGGACTCTGGCATTGCTCCCACTGTCACAGCTCATGCCAAGAATTTTTTTAGCTAGTAGTGGCCCTGGAAAGTACATATGCTGAGTGATTTGCACAACCAGCTCCTAAACTAGTCTGTGCAGCTGTGTGTTTCTTGTTACCTTCAACTTTCTAGGAGAATCACATCAGGTTGGAGAGTGATTCAAGAAGCTTCCAATAACCTAACTTTGAGATTTCCATTCAGTCAATCCAGATGTCAGGAAAATCAAACAACAACAAAAAAATTAATTTTAAAAAATTAATCAATAAAACATGAAAAATGGCCATGAAGGCTTGTTGGAATTGCATACAAAAAATTTTTAGAAATATTTATTTAATATCATATTGATACTGAGATTAAGTCTATTAGGCATTTCTTTCCAAYATTCAGCAGACAAGTTTATTAGCCTACATATTAAGGGCCTTTGTGCTTTTTTTTTCATATTCCACATCTACAATCAGATTTTGTAGAAGAAAATAAAGGAGACATGCTGGATTTTATACTTCCACTACTATGTAAAGTCTGTTCAGGGGTTCACAACTGCTTAAACTCTCTACTCCTTTTTCCTGCCTTTCAGAACTGATTTATTCTTAAGGAGACAGATTCAATCTTCGTCACCTGAACTTCATCCTTCTGCAGTGAAACTGCTAATGTTATTTAAACAGTTCAGTTGTTTCCTCTGCTTGACTAAACTACTAATAGCTTGTTAAATAACTGAGCTAAAGGCAAAAGGTACATTTCACAGTGAAGCTTTCCTAGAGACTTTCTGAGAGGATATTGACTTTGCTTTAATTGTCCATGACAAGCTAACTTTAAAGTTCCCAGCCCAGAAGTCAACTCTATACAAGGGCACTGTAGGTTTGAACAAGTAGATTCTTGTGGAAGTGCCAAACTCATTTGCAAAGAAATTGAAAGGACCAAAATACTAAGCCCACCTGGGAAGAATGCGAATCAGTGTCTTGAACCTATGAGTGGAAGAGACTTCTTCAGTAGTGACGAGGGTAGGCAGGGAAGGTGCTGAGGCTTTCTATTTGTGAGACAATAGCTAGAAAATGGACTTGTAAAAATTGACAAAACTAAAAAAGAGAGGTACTCTGAGACCTAAGGCCTGCCCAGATCCTTCTGTAGGGCCTTCCTACCCTTCAGCAGATTGACATTCCTGACCAATTTGGTAGCATCTGCAAAATGAGGGCATACTTGATTCCCTCATTCAGATTATTGATAAAGATATTAAACAGAACTGGCCCAAATACTGAGCCCTGAAGAAACACTTGTGAACAACACCCCACTTGTGACTGGCTGCCATTTGGATGTGGCACCATTCACCACCTCTCTCTGGGCCAGGCCGTCCAACCTCATGCTGTCTGGGCTTCATGCCCTGGTTGTCCTGCACCTGCTGCATGATGGTACTCAAAATTTTCTATTCCAGCACTTTCCCTAGAACCAAGGTCAGGCTGACAGGCCTGGAGTTCCCCAGATCCTCCTTCCAGCCCTACTTGTAGATGGGTGTCCTATTTCCAACCTCTAGTCAAGTGGGACCACACCAGCGAGCTGTGGCTGTTGCTAAAAGATATAGTGTCCTGGCAAGCTCTTCCACCATCTCATTCAATAGCTTTGGGTGGATTCCCTCTGGCTMCACAGACTTGTCTCTGTGTGTGTGCTGTAGTAGAATCGCTGATCATTTCTCCTTGGATTTGGGGGATTTCATTCTGCTTGCCTTCCCTGCATTCCATCTCAAGTTGCTGGGTACCTGGAGAACAAGGAGTCTGAATATTTAAGACTGAAGCAAAGAAGTCATTAAGTACCTTATTTTCCTCATCCTTTGTTATTATATTTTCCCCAATATTATATAAAGAATGGGGATTCTTCCTAGGCCTCTTTTTGTTGTTTATATGATTATAGAAGTATTTTTTTATTGTCTTTCAGCAGTAGACAGATTAATATCTAGCTGGGCTTTCCTTTAATTATCTCTCTTCAAACCCTTACAATATCAATCACAATGTCTCCTGAGCTGCCTGCCCCTTCTTTGAAAGGTAATACACTTCCCTTTTTTTCCTGAGTTCAAGCCAAAGATCTCTGCTCAGCCAGGCTGATCTTCTTATCTTCCAGAACATCTTTTGGCAATGGGAATGGCCTGCTCCTGAGCCTTTAGAATTTCCTTGTTGAAGAAAGTCCAGCTTTCCTGCAATTCTTTTCCCTTGAGGACTGCCTCACAAGGTAATTTGTCATGAGTATGCTTTTCTGACTACAGTCCAACTATCAAAGTGGCAGACAAGCAAAGAGCTCTCTCCTGCTGTGTGGTAGACTTCTCATATTTGAGCTATCACACATCAAGGGCTGTACACACTATCTTTACAATAGGTACATGCRGGCCAGACGCACACACTTTCAACAGCAATTGAGAACAGACTTACTCCTCTGCTAGGTAGGCATAAAATTGTGAGTACAAAGAAGGCTTACAGGTTGGTCTGGACAGAAAGTTGTGAATCATTTACATTATTAAAACTGTGTATTTGCAAAAAGAATATAAATTACCCAAAATGCTTAAAACCAAAACTCATTCATTTCATTTAGCTAAGCAGAATGACAATTAGGAAAGGAAAAGAAAAAGGAAAATTTTGTCCAACATAGATAAGATACAAAGAATATTAAAGAAAAAGAAGGGACTCAGTCCTCCTCCAGAGCAAACACCGTTGTTTTGTGACAAGACTTACAAAAGACTTACAAGACAGAAGCATCATCAAGGCAAGCTTTTCATGACACTGAATGTAAACCAGAATTATGCCCAGTGCCTACAATGTGATGAAGACAAAATCATTCCTCCCTCTTGCACAAGCCATGGGACCATCTCTAAGACACTGTGCATCTACTTGTGTCATCTTCACTGTGGAAGGAAGCCCAGTCTTCTGTTGAAATGCACAAACTGAAGAGTTAAAGTACCCAAGATTGTTTGGATATTAAACACTCACATTCTTTCTCTTTAAATCACCTCCAACAAGAATGTCATCTACTCACCAGAACAGTTGTAACTTCTCAGCTCCATTACACRCTTATTGTTTTGATGTGCCCTCCCATCAATCATGCCTTTGCACCTGACAGTTTTTCAGGACAAGCAGGATTACCTGTTTACACATTGTCATCTGGGTGCCCATTATCTGCTCAAATGAGCCTGTTTCCAGGGTTTGACACTGTGCTCCTTTTACTGCCAACACCATTGGCCTTACCTCTCTTCTCTTTGAATGTGCCTCATCTGCTAACACCTCCCACTTCTACAATAGATATGGGACAAATCTACCACAAATTAGCTAGGGCCAGTTACTCAAAAATTATTACATGTAGTCGCAGGTCCAACACAGCACACTGGGGGATATGTTTATATTCTCCACACAGTTCTTAACTCAGGCTTAGCACAGGGCATCTGATGCTTGCAGGAACAAAATGTTCATTTATACTAAGTGTAACAGTGCACTTAGCTCTGCRCTCTCATTACTACAACTTTATTTTCTGGAAGCTTACTAACCTAATTGTAATTTATAGACCAAATRTTTCAACTTAACACAAGTAACATTACTTTGTTTTTCTCTGATAAAATACAAAGCTAATTTAGACTGCTGAGTAATAAGGTATCTCCAATATCAGCATATATCTAGTTCATTTACTTATACATAGTATGCTTTTTAGACTTAAATTTTCTCCTGCTTGCTTTTTCCACAAGGTAAAAATCTCAGCATGATAACTACATTGTGTTCATGCTGCAACATCAAAACTAAATGCTTTTGGGCTAGACGCTCAGAAATGACAAATGTAATTAAAGCTTTTCTTTAAAATACTTCTCAGAGTTTATTGGTAGCAAGAAGTACTTCCCCTGAAGTCTCAGTGTTCCGACAGCTTTGCTTAATGAAATCAGATTAGTTTCCTCTTAGCAAGTGTAAAAATTAAGATTTCCACTACTGTGGGAGTCGTAACAACCTAGTAAATATAATTCTGGTCACCAAAACAAACTTTTTTCAGAGAATATACAACCTAATAACTTAGTGTTACAAAAAAGACATTTGAGTTGCATTTACAAAAATTCACTTTCTGTGGTACATTTCCATTCTTACTATAATTTTGAATCTTTGCATGTTGCAATTTCATATTGTATACCTTTGATAAAGGAACTGATCTGGGGGAAAAAATGTGCAATATGCTGAACATACCTAGGCTGCAGCAAAATCCTTGAAAAGTGCCACCTGAAAAGTTCCTAATGAATATGAATGGACAGAATGAAAGAAGACACAAAAATAAATAAAGAAGGATTTGCAACAACCGTGTTTTAAAGCAGAAGTTACTGAACAAAGAGTGCCAGTGCAGAAATGATCTTGCCACTTAATGAGTATTTTTGTTAATGACCTTTGCCACCGAAAGTAGGACTATGCTAATGAATATTGTCATTGAAGAAAATTTGAGAGGCATTATCAATAGTAAAGATCAAGATAAACACAGAGGAAGCAATGGATAACCTTGAGAACTTGAGACTACAATTTGAATGACATTCTGCAATAGAAAAAGAAAGAAAAACAAGGTACTAAGCCCAAGGACTCCTGCTATAAAATCAGTTTGAAATACAAAAGAAGGACAAAATACAGAGAATAGAGAAGAGAAGGAGAGCGGCTTTTCCACAAATGGACCCACAATAATCAGGCCAACAGACATTCCATTCATTTTGGAGTGAACAGACTGGTTTAGTGGAGCCATAAGTGTTGTCTACAAAATACYAGACTAAGAGAAAAGAAACCCCAGCCTTCAGAAGAGAAGGATGTTTTGCAAAGGACAATTTTGTAATGTCCCATTTGGTTGAATATTTTAAAATTTTAGCTTTAAGAAAATTATGGAACAACACTCATAAGGATTAGGAGAAGGAAAATAAAAATTATCCAAAAGTGCCAGGGTAAATTTACATGTGTGGCCATCTTTTGTATATCCCTGATATGGCAGAAAACTATGTCCAGTGACCATAGTCTCTGTGTCAGAAGCTGGTGGGACGAGAACAAAATCTCATCTGCTCTTCCTTTCAACATATTCTTGCTCAGTCTTCTTCGTAAGAAACCATTAGTCACTGAAAAATATATTCACAGATATAGC
Organism: Cardinalis cardinalis; assembly: GCA_014549065.1. NCBI lineage: Eukaryota > Metazoa > Chordata > Aves > Passeriformes > Cardinalidae > Cardinalis > Cardinalis cardinalis. The sequence continues at coordinate 6,460,860 of JACDOX010000034.1, forward strand.
TTGTGATAACAGTCATAACTAAAAAAAAAAAATAAAATAAAATGAATAGACATATTTTTATACTTATGATTTTTAGTTTTAGCTCTCCAGAGCAAAGAAGACATGTTCCAAGTGTGGAAAGGGCAAACATTTGGGTTATTGAACCACCACACTATGCAATTTTATTTTGACAAATAATTTAAATCTTCAATCCAGAGAAACTCCTACATATAAGCATTCACAAAAAATGTGATTTTTTCCATCGTATAAAGGGGACTTTGAATGGCTCTGCAGGCCATTCTAATCCCATGAACTAGAAGGCATTTATGACTTTGCGATACAATGTCCTCAGRAGTTCATTGACATTTACAACATGTGAATTTCTGTCAGGCAAACATAAGCTGCTTCATAAAGGATAGTMCAACTTATTAGTTTATTCTCAATGGACATGTAAGAATTCCTTTAAATAATAGTCACTGAAATTTGAAATCTCAGTATAAACTTATTMAAAAAAATAGAAAAAACTATTCAGAGAATAGCTCAAAAGAGTTTCTCTTTTGAAATGAAAAAGTTCAAATCAAACAGAAACTGTTTGTTCTGACTGGTGAAATCAAAATATGAAAGAAGAGCAGTGGGTAAAGGAGAAAAAGGAGAGGTTAACAACTCTACATGTCATCTCTGGGTGCCCTTTGAATGAGTAAAGTTTTGCAGAGCCATTTCCACTCTGAAATCTGTGAGTAGTATGGAAGAATAAAAAAACAAACCTGACTTGAAAACATTTGAATAAATATTAAATCTCAACAGTTAAGGAAGTATCATGATCCTGTTATCATCGTCCATGTTATTCTTTAGAAAGGATGGCAAGATGAAACCTAAGAATATTTTCTCCTGTCTCTTGAGCCTTGGAGACCTTTTTGTTTGATATGAACCCCTCCACACCTAACAAAGACCCTCTTTTCAGAATAAAGAAGTTTTTTGCATTCTACCCATTATTCCTTAAAATGAAGCTGCCACAGACTTCTATTTCTGAAAGAATTTTATGCTTTCTTAGGACAAGAGCAAGAACCAAATTTAATTTCTTTTCTTTGAAGGGTAACAGATGTTCAAGAAAAGGCATGATAAACCCCTACAAAATTAGGCAGTGCAGGACTGTAGTAGAGAGTCATCTAGAACTTGGAATCAGATCTCTTGTGAAGGTACAGCAGTTCATATGACATACGGCCAAATCTGACACTGAGTTTCCAAATATCTTCCTACTGTTAGTTCCTCTGTCAAGAGTGACACTTTATCTGAACTCACATGTAACTCATTGATTCCCTGTTAATCTCCATTGTTCCTTTGCTAATCCTGGAATTCAAATTCTGCAATTCCCTTGCGTCCTGCCCTTTTTCTGGTCATTGAATACTTTGCTCAGAAGCTCTCAGTCCTGAAAGTGAATATGAATATATTCTGCAGCAGAAAAGGAGAGTGGCATAAAGAGGAATTATGTTTGACCAACACACCTACATATATTGTCAGTTTTCTTCCTACAGTGCCAAACAACATATCTGTTTTCTTCCCATGCCCCCTGACCTTGCTTCCACTGGACAGACACCTTCCATTTTTGTCTTATTTCCAAGAGAAATGTTGCATTCATGTCTTCACATAATCATTGTTGTCATAATTTGGTTTTGTTGCCAGGTYTCCGGGAGATACAAAAGACATTTCAATATGGTGCTTAGGAACATTCATTTATGGTGGATGTGGCAGTGCTGGGTTTATGGACTATGTGATCTTAAAGGACTTCTCCAAACTAAACAATTCTGTGATTCYATGATTCTAAGATAATAATTGCAGCTGTCAGTCACGGATCTTGATAAAGCAGAAAGAGCAGATGGAATTTTTGAATAATGTCCATTAATGAATAAGGAAGACTCACTCAGCTACAGGCCAGTCAGTCCTACTTCTGTGCACAGTAAGACATGGAGAAGATCCTCCTGAAAACTAAGCTAAGGTACAGTGAAAATAAAGAAGTGGTTGATGATAGGCAACAAGGCTTCACTAAGAGCAAATCATGCCTAACAAATTTGGTGGCCTTCTTGTGGGATTACAGCACTGATGGGTGAAGGAAGAGTAACTGACATAGTTACTCAAGCTACAGTTCAATACCATAGGTCATCACTCAATATAATGAAAATTACTCCTTTCTCTGAAACAAGGAATGGGTAGTAGCTAAGAGGCTACAAGTGTGGCTGGCAAAAGCCATGGTGGTATTTGGGAGACACAGAATGCCCATAGGAAGTAATCTCAGTAATCCTGCACTGACAATGAAAACTGAAAGGTCTCTGAGGCAGAGTTTACTGACAAAACAAGCTTGCAGTCTGTGGGAGAAAAAAGTACTTATTGAACAGTCAGTTTAAAAATCTGAACCTTATTCTCCACTCCCTCCTTGCTCCACAGTAGGATTCAAGAAAAAAGAAAAAAGGATTTTGTTTTAAAATACTTGACTAATAACAATACATTTTCCTCTTTCTAAACAGCCCAAAAAAGACCCATGTTTCTTGAGTCAGTGGATAGTGGTTTGTGGTTGCGCTTTTCCCCCACTAGAATTACTTTTCACTGAGGTGGTGATGATTTCAGCAAAGTTGCTGGGTTGGCTTTTCTTGTGGCCCATAAATTCTGCATTCTTTGTGTCCATTGGCAGTAATACATCCCTCTTTCCCAGSTTTGTAAGTGCTTGGACAATAGTGCCACCATTATCTTGTCTCAAGTTCCCATCACAGTGGCTTAGAACAGTCCAAGTTCCAGGTATCCACAGAGGTATGTTGGGTGGGGGGGAGGCAGTGGCATCAGTGGKTACAGATGCCCTCTGTCCCGTAATTTGGGGTAATCTTTCTTTGACTGTGATATGTGTATAAGCAGTTGCTTCCCTGCACGGTTTGCCAGTGGGAATTTTTTGTCTGGATCATTAACAGGATGTGCCAGCCAGACCTCACCTCTACCATGCCTGGAGTTAACACCACCCTGTCCCTTCATTGTGTGCTTTTCTCATGGCAAAGTCCTTCTGTGGCCTAAACAGTGTTTGAGACAGGCTGCTGTGCTCTCTAAGTCCTTACAGCAGGCCAAAGGGTAATTAATGTTCCAGACACTGGTCCTGGAGCTGAAATTTTCCATGAGTAAGGGTTGGTTCAAGTTCAGTGTTTCTGCAGAAGGTTCCAGCTAGAAAAAAAATCATTTTTTCTAAGGGAAAAGATATTGCCTCTGACCAAGTTAAAAAACCAAAACCAGATTTTTCTCTTAGCAGCCTAAAATCTTTGTTTTGGTATAGGGTCTGTTGTAAATTTTGATCAATGCTGTGCTTGTTGTACATCAGAATAGTAATCTTTGGCCTGACAAAATGGACTTGAGAAAAAGGAAGGGAAAAATATATATTCTGTGTAAAAGGAAACTGAGAGCTGCTGAGAGGGTTACAGGAAACCCTGTATTTTCTGGGTTTCAAAATTGGTGATCAAGAATCTGATTTTCATAGATACTAATCTTTCACAGCTGGATTGAAAGATGTTGGGAGCTGATTTTGACCATAGTGGATACTGTGWAGAGGTAAGTACCCTATTAGGGAGAAAAAAAAAATAGAATATCTCAGAGCCTCTAATCATTCATAAATTATGAAAACTTGGTGCTTGCTTGTTTTATGCAGCAGATAACAGTCAACTGTTCAACTGTGACACTGGGAAATAATATACCTCCATGAAGGTACTATGGAAAAAAAAATCATATTTTGAAGTCCATAGGTACCATTGCAAAGAGTACAGTAGCCAAGATGATGAAACGATTAATATTATTATATTCCCAGAAGGTTTTGGCTGAAGCAGGGATCCTATGGGTGAGGGGGATCATTCATGAAAACCCATGAACAATCTTAGTTCTATCATTTTCTAGCTTTCGTGTTCTAGGCTTCATAGTCTTGAAAAAATTCTTTTCTGTTCTTGGATTTTTTCTGCAATAAATAGAGAAAGAGGCAGAAGTTAAAATGTACATTGTTTAACTAAAAGCAGTCTCTGTGTCCCTTCCCCTTTGTCTCTGGAGGGATGTCCCTAGTGCTTATGTAAAGCTAATAAAAGGAGAGAAAACTTGGATCCTTTATTATTCACTGCAGAAAACACAATTACATATTTATACAGCACAAAATATAAATTATTTACCTGATGGACCACAGAGGCCTCTGAAGAAAAATGTTATCTGTCTAACTAATACACTTTGAACCCATACATGGGGAAAAAACAATAAAAAATCATACAGAATCTTATCCAATGCTTGCAATTGAATTGACTAACACTTCAGAATAAACATATAGAAACTTTTGATTTTTCTTAAATAAAGCCAAACTAATTAGGTTTTCTTGGACATAGGGCAACGTTCCAAATACCCATTGACAATGAGGCTTCAAATTTGCTTGAAATCTTTCCAGGTTATTTTTTTCCTCACTAATAACTTCAGCACAAATATTTCTATTCTTAAAAGGTGCTTTTTAACTTCCCTGATGCACAGTAAATGCACTGTACTAACAACTTCAACCAGTTCCAATACTGTCTTAGGAAGAAAACGTATGATTAAATCTAACAAAGTTTTAAAACTAATTCAGGTGTGAACCTGAATCCAGATTTTGYGATATGAAGAAAATTCTTCTCCAAGAGGATTGCCAAGCATTGGAATAGATTGCTCAGGGAAGTTGTTGAGTCAACATCCCTGGAGGTATATTTAAGATATGTAGATGTTGCACTTGGGAACATAGTTTAATGGTCGACTTTGCAATGCTGGGTTAATGGCTGGACTTGATGATCTTTGCTAAGCTTAATGATTCTATGATTTCAAGACATTAAACAGACCTTAGATTCAGTCTATAGCATTTATGTAGCTGGATAAAAGTGAAAAAATCAGTTTATTAATTAATTTAGGGTTATTGGTAATACATAATAGTCTTTGAAAATTTAGACTTCTAAAGCACTARTTAATTCAATAATCCTGTAATATTTTTTTAAAAACTTCCCAAACCTGAAGAGAAACTTCATCTTTGCATAAGCATTTTTAATGGTACAAACAAGAAAGCAACAAAATGAAAAGTATATAAGATTAGGGACTGCCAGGAAAAGTTCCAGAGTCTGGACCTTTGTTTTATCCGTAGTGTTTTTACAATGTTACTCCTTGAAACTTAACTCATGTCTGAGCTTAAGTTTTCAAATAAATAAAATTCATTACCAAGGAATTAAAGAAGTAAATAAAGGTAACAGGGGCAACTATAACTTAGGAAAAGCAAAAGAAAACATTACATGAAAAAAGTCATATAATTCCAGGGCTCAGTGGCTGAAATATTTTATTTCTTTCAATAAGTCTCGTATTTGTGATATGTCCTATAAAATACCGTTGTGGACACAAAGAATAGAGCTGCAAAACTTCAAGGAAATTATCATCAGAATGGTTAAATTGGAGAAGATAGGAAAGTTCCAACAGAAAATACAATCTATATATAAAAACTAGTTCCCATCATAAAATGAAGCCAGGATCAACCTTTTGGTAAAATTTTCTTGAATTAAAGCAGATAAAAATGGCCAGTTTCAGAAGGAATGTTCATTAAGATTTGAAAATTCAAGTACTCCCCAGATAGTCTCTCCAATATTTTTTGTGATCCACAGTCTTCCTCTGCTTCTGGAAAATCTTGTTTTAATCACATTATGTATATTAAAAAAACAAAGCAAAGCAAAACAAACAAACAAAAAACCCCTCAAAACAAGCAAACAAACCAAAAAAACCAAAACCTCGAGTGACCAAAAAAAGCCCCACTCAGTCTGCAAAGGGAGAAAATCCTAAAAATTGCACCTCCACGAAAATGAAATAACATCAAAATAAAAGATAAAAGAATACATGACCACAGAAACACCTTGATGTTGTTATCTGTTGAGAAATGCTCCCTACTGGCTCTGCTTCATTCCCTCAACTGCTACTTCTCTCTTGACTTACCACAGGCAAATCACTTCCATCCTTGCCGCTTCAGCTTCCCCATCAGTAAATCAGGACTGGCACTTCATCTATTTTGTAAAGTGCTCTACCTTCTAATGGCAGAATTCTCAGCTGGTAGCTCAGTGTTACGATAAATATGAGATTTTGGCATGCAAAAAATGATTATGCTTTTAATGGAATTACAAAATATAATTAACCCTCAAGCTTGGTAATACACRATAAAAGTAATCAAAATGTGTGACAAATTATCTGTTTTACTGTGTCTCATATCATAATTATGTATTCCTAAATTATGCTACAAAGCTCAAGGATGGTTTTCTTACCATTGAAAAGATAAACCTCTAGTGATGATTTTGTTTTGTTTGATCCAAGCCAAGAAAATGTATTTTACTGGGAAASTCAATGAGGATCAGGACAGGTTATGTACCACTGTGGAACGCTTTGAACTGTGAACAAAGATATACAATAAATTGTTAAATTCTGTTTAAGAGTACAACAAAAGTAACAATCAGCTATGCTTTGGTGGCAGCAAAGTGTAAACGRGCAAATAATAATAATTAATCATATTGCTTTGGCAATAATTTGGTTATGAAATCCCATGGTTTCAGTCGCGTAATTTCTTTACAAAATCTTGGTTATGAAAAGTTAAAATCAAGAAAAATAATCTCAGGATAGTCACTACGTTATGACTGCTCTGCTGAAGAGTGTTTATCCTCAATGAAAGATAGAAAGCAAGGCATGCATGACAAATACTGGTTATCCCACTTACAGTGTCTTATCCATTTTCTTCTAGACACAGTGCCTTAAAATTGAACAGATTTTAACCTCTGGACAAAGTGTCAAATTAAGTACACAATCTGTAWCACTTACACATGAGACTCATGCCCATTTTCTCAGGAGGTGATTAAATCTATGGGAGAAAAGTATCCATTTACTGACACTGAATACCAGGACTCACCCTCACTCAGAAGTCCCTAACTGTGAGTTTCTGAARACAAGAAGGTTTTTCTTGTGAAATCTCATTATGTTGTTTATAAGCTCTTCTTTACATATCAGCTTTTGATATCTACATATAGTTTTGACCACACCCGTGCCATCAAGAYAAATAGTTCTCATATCTAAGCAATAGATGGTTGGACAGCTGCCTGCTTGCTTCAGAGGATGAACACAAGTAGCCTTAAAACACAGAGTACTTTCAGAATAGTGAAATGAAGAGCCTGCATTAGACAACACATCAGAGAACAATAGATTTGTTGAGGCTCACGGAGATTATGTAGATTTTAACATCAAGCCAACTGACCACAGTTTACCCACTAGTCCTCTCCAAAGGTAGAAGGTAATGCATTTGTTCAGGCAAACTGTAACCATCATAAATCCATACTAATTCCTTCTGGTCATCCTCTACTCCTTCATATGAGGATTGTCACCATAACGTTCCAAGTACCTGACATAAGGCTGACCAGCCTGCAATTGCCCAGGTCTTCTATGCTGGCCATCCTCAAGGTAGGCATGTTGCTTGCTTTTTCTCGTCATCAGGAATGTATCTCAACYATCACGATATCTGAAGGATTAAAAAAGAGCAGTCATGAAATGAGGGTGATAAAAACTGTAACAGGTTGCCCAGAGACCAATATTTTATTGGTGGATTCTGCCTCTCCCCAGAAACCCTTATGACTTTTGAGACAATTCCAGGCAAGATGCCAAACAGACCCTCTTGACAGCACCAGCCATGAAGGGTGGTGTCACCAGCCTATTCCTGAGCTTCTATGCCTACACACCAAAATCCTCTAGTCACTCTTGAACTTGCCAGGGTCTCCATGGTAGTACCATGGTGTTGATAGGGAAAATCAGGGAAAAGCAGAAGTCTGGGTGCCAGACTTGATGCTGTGTYGGGTGTATTTTCATCCAATCCAGTGTAATCAGTGTTTTGTTCTTGCCATACGTCGCTGAATTCACTGTATGAATTTCCACAAGCAGATGTTGCAATGTCAGCTSCAGCCAGCAGCTGTGGAGCCACACTGACAGGTGCTGGGAACAAGACACCAGGCTTCATGCAGAGAACGGTGATGTGTGAGCTTTAAGAAAAGGCCAGGGGGCTTCATAACTTCATTGGATAGAGTACATGACTCTAGTCTGGGCCCATGGTGGAAAAATARTGACTGATTGTACTCCCTGACAAGGGCATCCTTCACTTTATATCAATGCTCCATAAACACTTTCAAATGCATTATATTTTTCATCATTCAGACAAGTATGCACTATAAGACAGCAGACTACCTCTGTCTGTCCTTACAGAAAGATTAAKATGTTTCCATACTCCTACTGTGCCAAAAAGTATGTTTAATCAGTTGTTCTGTCTCCTCACTAATTCCATAGGTAATTTAATGTGATCATTGGTGAAKACTTTTCTTTAATGTAAAAGGGATTGCATTCATTTTGCACTGATTGAATCAAATAAACAATTTTCCAGAAATTAAATATATTTTATAAAAACAACAGTCACCCATCTGCCTTGATCTAGTATTTAAAGATAATCCTTTAATTTGGGTCCAATCTAATGGCCACTTTCATCATTCAACTAAATTTAAATTCACATTCCTTTTTTTTCTGAATTTTCTTTTAAGAATATCCTTTATCTTCAGTAAACAGGRGATAAAATCATAGCTAACCTTTGCTTGCAGCAATGTAACTTTATTTCTTTCTTTTTATCTGAATTACAGTAATGCTCAGCAATAGCTAAGCAAATCCTGATTTCTCAGTTAAAGTGTTTTACTCTAAAATGGGAATTATTAATCATTTAGTGTTCAATCCCATAAGGCTGAGGATGAACATCTGCTGATAACCATCGCTGAGCTACTCAGCTGCTGATGATTGTGTTGCTATCACACTCAGAGCCTGAAAAACTGCAGCAGATTATTTAGATCCTAAACTCTTATGGATTATGTCTGCTTTCTCCCATGCCACATCTATTACAGCAGAGAGCTGACTGCTAGCATTTAACAAATTCTGAGAAATTAACCACTACAGGGCTTTGCGGCAACTGGCTGTGAGTAATGCTGACCCATAAAGATCATCCCCATCCAGTCGCAGAAGAATAGCTGGTGATACCTGGCCCCTGGGAAGTGTGCACTGCAAAGTGTCCTTTCAGGTACCCCCAGTAACTCCCCCATAAACCATTTAGATGTTTTTTCCTTCTCACAAAATTTCTATTAGGTCGCAACACTTGCTGTCAAAGGAAAAAGAACAAAAAATAGACAAGCAGACCCCAAACCCAGCAACCAAACTAAGCTCTGCTTCCTCCCATGGGCAATTTTAACCTTTTCAGGCACTGTAAAGTAATATCAAAATTGTATAAATTTCCTTTCCCTCCTTCCCRTGGCCTGTTGGCATCTTGCTTCACCTCAACCCCAAATCTCACTGCTCATTTCATCCATGACACATCTGCCTGGAAACCTGGGATGTGGGATTTGGCCTGCCTGTACAAATGCAACAGCACAAGCTGGGAACTCCCAAGATTACGCTCAGCAGCTTATAGCCCCCCTGTCCTGATCCCAAAGGTTATCTTGAGGGAAACAGCTCTGTGCCAATATGGCCATGAAGCAAAGGCAGATTGAGRCTGCTTGTTCCCATCTGTGCACACATGTCCTGAGAGAGCCCTCGCCTGTGTCAGCCTCTCTTCTGGGAAAAACAGAACAAGGCTGTGCAAGACCCCAGATTTTTATTCATGGAAAGGCTTGTGACAGTGAAAGCTGTATCCATTCATGTTCTTAATGAAACAAAGGTAATTTGGTATTTCCCAGAAAAAGGAAAAAAGTACTTACATAAAGCTGATTAATCACTCAGAAGCCTGCACTCTGAGAAACTTCTTTTTTTTTTTTTAATTTTTGTGCTTAAAGTGTAACATTTTTAACACAAATGCACATCTTCAAAGGAAATTCTTTCTGGAAAAAACAAACCAAAAAAATCAACAAAAAAGCCTCCCACCAAAATTTACTTTATTCCATTTTGAGAGTGTTTTCTGGGTCTTAGCTCAGAATATCAGCTGGATGGACCAGTTCCTGGAAAAATAGTTGTGTTTGATCAAAAGGTGATTTTCTGATGAAAAAAAAAAAATCTGTTGGAAATTCTGGAGCAATTGTACTGAAATCCTTAAAATGGCTGCCCTCTTCATCAGCTGCATTCACCAGACTTTGCTGGACACACTGGGTTTRATCTCTGTTAGTGTAAATTTATTCAGTTCTACTGGCCTCTGATGTGTTTCTCATGCTTTCTATACAGCCTGTTTCTGAGTTCACATACTGAATTTCATCCTGTGATTAACAGAGCTCTGCTACCACAGGGAATAAAGTTCATCCTTAATGTTTACTATAGGCAATGAAAAGAAAAMCACATTTCCATTAGACAATTTTGGCTGGGCTTAAAGACCCTGTAAAGGAGCTAGTACCCTCCTTTGAATGTAGGCAGGAAGATAGGGTGACCCTGCTTGGACAGGTGACAATCTGAAGCTGCTTACAGTGCTCTTTATATGTGAGGCAGAAATATCTCCACGCCAGCCTCTGGAGACCTTTGTTTTTCCAGGCTTTGCAGCATTAAGTATGACAGTGACAAGAAAGAAGATGAAGAAAAATTATGAGGCTGAGTAATCCTTTCTGAGGACAGAGCTATCTCTTATGAACAGGTGCGGTTTTAACAAGAGGATGGGGAATAGAGCTCTATTAGGCACAGTTAGTGTGGCATTTGTGCTGCAAGTTATTATGTTACAAAGCCACGGCTGTGCGAGTCCCATTTCATCCACAGCGTGGATTTCACTGCTTTTGACTTTTCTTATTAGGCAAATTCCATGGTTTTAAAATTTATTTATTAATAGTCCAAAGTTTGAGATAGGTACATGAGTATACAAATGGAAAGATAAAGAATCCTCCCCACAGAGGTTTTTGGGCTTGTTCTGAACAGACAGAGTTCAATTCATCCTGGATCCAAAGTGTATTTCAAAGCATCCCATCAATTTAAATCCCTTAGGTGTGGAATTAATAAGGATTAGATAAATTTAATAAACTATATAATCTTCAGAAAGTGATAACATTGTTTAGCTTTCTATCGCTTTATACTAATAATCTCTTTATCCATACTAATAGAAAATGCCAAAGTTTCTATTACCATATATCTCAGTCTGGAGATGCTATAAAGGCAACCAGTCTCCTGAAAAGGATGTCAGAGAAAGGACTTTGTGACTAAATCAGTGGATTATGATTCACTGTAAGCTAGATCTACACCATTTATATACCAAAGTTTTTTTTTAAACAGTGTTTTAATTTTCACAGACTTGCACTAACTTTCTGTAGGGGGAGAAAGGGAAAGATTCTCTCACAGGGTATCCAAAGACAACAACATAGAAACCTCAAGGATTAAGAACCTTAAAAGATTTCAAAAGTTATCATGTCTTTATTGGTTTTCATTTCATCCCTGGAGTAGAATTTGACAGCTTTCCCAAATAGTAAAGTCCTAAATTAATTTACTTTAATCAACAGGACTAAAAAACTTAACATGTTCATTAAGAACACAACTAAAGATCTCATCTAAAGAGAGTTTCAAGAACTGTAAGAGAAAATTAATTCTGTTGAAATCTGAAGAAAACTTGCTAYTGATACTAAAGTACATGTGGGTTTGTTTGTTTTTTTCCATGAGCACTGCTTAATTAGCCAAGATAAACAAAAACACCTATGTGTACATAAACTTTTGCTTAATTATTTTTAATACATTGAACATTCACCAAAAATATTTTTCTGGCTATGAACTTTCCTATTTTCTTCTATTTCATCACTATCTCAAATCTCCCATCAARTGGTTAATTAATATGAAAAGAGAGATGATAATTAGGATGATCATCTAGAGGTCAAGCAACTCTATGAGATCTATTAAAGGCTAAGAGCAGAGTTCTAATCAAACGAATGTAATTTCAAATCAAACATTTGGAAGATAATTTTCTTGACATGAATTTGCAAACATTTAGGTAAGTATGTGAATAAACTTCACATATGCAAATAACCTTGTTGAGGGCAATAAAACTACTCAGAGGTGAAAAGATACAGTCATAAGTGTAAGGAGGGYGCAGGGATTGACCAAGCAGAGATTTAAAGCATGAGGGAGTTCCCAAAGATCTGCCAAAGCCATTGGAGAGCAGATATATTAGTCTAAAGAGGTGCTGGGTGCACAGTTGTGTGTAATCCTGTAGTACCAGCTATTCAGAAGCTGTCTCTAGAAGTTTTCTTCTTATTCTTCTATTTACACGTTAAGCAAAACCATTTTCAGGGTGAAACTTATCCTTTGCTTCCTCCTCTTCTGCATTCAATCTACACATTTTGAAATAAAAGCAAACCTTTTCCTCTGTTGCTTTAAGGACCATCAGTGGAAGCCAAAGCAGATGTTCAAATACCAAAGGTATTTTGAGGGCAGGGGGACACACACATCAGTTTGCTGCTTTTTCTCCCAATGCTTCTTAAACCAAAGTTGYGTAACAGTGTGACCAACAGGGATTCTGCAATCAGGTGAAAGTTCCTTTGCTCTCACAGGTAAAAGCTATTGCTCTTCCTTTCTAAACTGCACTACCACTGTACTGCAACTAGGAAGAGAAACCTAATTTAGATAGTAAGGTGAAGAAAAGTGTTAAAGAAGAAAGAAGATTTCATATCATACTTGCTTCTTTATGGACTGTGGCACATATTAATATGTGTTTGACTTAGAAAAATACACAGAATTCTCTGTTTTCCTTTATTATTCACTGCAGCTCATATTATTCACACAGCGCATATTCATGTTTTCTTTCCTGATTCACATATCTATGGTTGAAAGCACCACCTTCTGGCCAGCGCACACTAAATTTGGGCWGCAAGCAGATGAAGTTTTTAGAGCTATCAAATTTAAATCTTCATGCAATTTGACCTAATGTACGCTACAGGAAATTACACATTCCTGTCAATGCATGCTCAGTGCACACATATCTATATCACACTTATTATATAGAGATTAGCATGAAAGAGTCTAAAAAGAGAGATTAGTCTAAAAAGATAAAGACCTGGTTTTTCCTTACATCATTATAMTAGTAAAATTTATTATTTAAAGACATGAAAAATCCAGAGTTAATATTCTCAGTGAAATACCTCGAAAAATATTAATCTTTCCATTTTACTTCCAGATATTGGACAAAAAGTGATCCTTCCCTCAACACAGGAATGTGTTTTCTTATCTTTATGTAGGTATATTAAACTATTAAGACTATTTTCATGTCTAGAGCACACATATGTGAGTGGAGTTCACGACAGAYGTTACATTTGCAGTGGCTGCATTTACAGTAGCTGTATATCCTGCTGCATTTCCTATAGCTCTCTTAGAATCTGAAAAAAAGAGGTGAACAATTTAAGACCTGTCATGGTATTATAAAAGACARAATAAGAAGTTATTTAGCAGAAATACACCGTGGAGATTAAGGAAATCATTCTACACTGCTTTGTGACTCATTCAGCTTCTTTCAATTGTTCTCCCTTTGCAGTKTTTTTTGGTTTTGATCTCTCTATGGACCCAGTCAAACCCTCCCACTAACATTTCTACTATAAGAAGATGGATCCTACCACTTCCTTCATTTCCTAGGGAAAAACAAGGCAAACCAAACAATTTTTTTAGCTTAGATTTAACAAATTTGGCCTTTCAATTTCTTACTTATGGAGATATTAGTAACATATTTTTTAAATTTGTTAGCTGAAGAAAGCTGATTATCTATTCATTCAAAGCACWCTATCATTATTTATCTGATTTGTCTCACAAAAGTTGGTAATATGTAAACTGACATCCTATTTTTCCAAGATGTTTTGTAAACATAAAGAATTGTATTCCTGGCTCAAGAAGCATGAACTCTACAGCTTATATGTCAAGATGCTTGGATCAATACTCTGGGCACTGGACTCTTACAGAAAAAAACTCTCAGTGCCTTTAATTGGGTCAGACTTCTATCTGCATGTTTCAAAATGCAGAAGCTGACATTGCATGTAGAATTAAAACAGAAACTGGATTTTTTTTTTTCTTTTGTGAGCTGTAAGCATTTGGGGAGCTCTATGCAGCATTTCCCATTTTATGCTTCATCTTGCTCGTTTTCTAAAGGCAAGCATGGAAAAATAAAAATCAAACCAGCAACAGGAGAGCATTAACAAGGAAATAAACAGGAGGTACATCCTAAGCAATAATTCTTTGTAACCACCTCTGTTAAATCAAGCCAGGAGTTCCAGGGAGTTGTATAGTTATACCTCCTTGCCACTAAGCAYCCTGAGGCTCGTTAATATTTTTTGTTTGCAGCCCTACTGCCCATTTTATGTCCACCTGGTGATATTTAAAGTAACATTACATTCTTTTCACAACAGACAGAGAACAACAAATGATAATTACATATTATCTGACAGACCTAAGGGGCAATCCAGGTAAGTATCGTAAATATTGGAGGGTGAGGGCCATTCTGCTTAATTAAAGAGGCCCAAAAGAGGGCTGGTACAGTAAGGTAGACCTGAATCAGACTGAATTGGAATTAACTAGACATGCTTAATGCTCCCTCTTAGACATATCTCATTTGTCTCAAGTGARGAAGGTGAGAAGTCCAGGCTGTTGGTACAAGCTCTGAGCRGCCCAGGTACAGCTTATCACAACATCTGGGTCACAATCCCAGACCTATTCCCATTCAAGGATATAGCTCAGACACATATTTCCTTCAAATTCACTCCTCCAAGATCAACAATGTACTGTCAAGTTTATACACTGGATGGCACATAATTTCTTCCACTTTCCCCACAATTTATTATCCCCTTTGCTTTCTGAAGTACTGCAGGTCTCTCTATAATGATGAAGTTCAAGTACTGAAAATGCTAAACAAGAGCAGTTCAGTCACTGATATCTATCCCAGTGATTTCTTACGGGCAATACAAACCACCTATCTCCCAGAAACACCAAGCTTTCCTATAAAAGGGAAAGATACTATAGTAAGTGGACCCTAGAGTATCATTGTGCAATGTCTTCACTGAAGTGGTGATTAATTCGCAGTAATTTACCTTGAGTTGTTTGAGTATATCTTGCAGAGTGATATGATAAAAGCTTGATTTTATGTTGTTTGTTGGCTGGCTTTGTTTCACTTGGTGCCTGGTTTTAGTTTATGTTATATTTTTTTGTCCTTTTTTTCCTAGGACAAAGATATATGAATCTGAGGATGAGATGTTAGACTACGGGCTTTATCCCTCCAGAAATTAATGAAAGATACATTCCTGGCACAACACCATCAAATTCTGTTTCTGTTTCTGCCTATTTCTGTTCCTTTACCAGCACCAGAAAAACTCACTTTCATTTCCTCCAGTGAAACAATTTGTATAAGTCAAATGATTTCTAATTTTCACAAGAGGAATTTATAAAACCCAGCGCARCTCAGTTTTTGCTGCAGCTGCCTCCTCCTTAGTTATTTATATGGCAATASAGTACAGCAAAGCAGGAATAGAAAGCTGTGCTGAAAGAAAATGAAGATAGCATAAACAATACAGATTACAGCAGTAAAAGCAAAGCTGGATATAAACCACTACAAGTGGAATCAAGAAGGGAGAAAACTGTATGAAATATCAGATTGTTGAGAGCGAGTTAAGCAGCACAGTTGGAGCTGGGAAGTGAAGTACTAACATGATCTAGAGTCTGTTGCCTTCTGCTTTCTATTRCCTCCACTTATGTTTAGGTTATGTTTTCTCTGGGATCAGAAAAGTATTTAGTCACTCATTTAAGCTGTGTTTAACCCACCAAGGCCCTGACTTTATAAGAGTATTCTAAATACTGCAGCAACAAAATAAACTASTAACTAAAAACAAAAAAATCCAAACAAAAAACCAAACAAAAAAAAAAAAACCAACCTGTAAACATAATTTCCCGCAAATGTTCACTGTTCTTCCCCAGAGAATGAGAGATCATAACATTCAATATTTTTAGTGACACACATTGCTRGAAAGCCCTTACACATAGTAGGAAACACCAAAGGAAAAGCACAAWTTTTTTTTTGACGTTTTAAAGAGTATACTCAGGCCTTCTTTGTTTAAAACGAAATACATTTCAGCCATTTAAGGTATAAGATAWGCTACTTCTATAGGCAATAGATAGATTTTCCCAAAAATTGATATTTTGGTTGTCCTGTAATGTGCTTGAGTAACCTCATCAATAGATGAGTGCCAGTGTAAAAAGGAAAATCCTTTCTGTTCATCCCATGTACCACTTCAGAACGGCTGCAATAGGACACCCAGCTCCTTGGTGAAACCCTTGACCAAGRAGCATGTGGAAACATCCCTGCAGCAGCAAACAGAGATAGACATTAAATTGCTCCATGTTTTCAAAGACATCTTTATCACCCAGAAGATGCTTTTACAAATACAGGTGCCTTTTAAGAGAGGTCACCTTGAAAAACTGTAAATTATAACTTGAAAGAACCCAAGGCTATTTTTACCTTGCTAGGGAAATGATTTTCAGATAGACACTAAAAGCAAAGTCAGACCACAGACGTTTACCTGTCACATCCTCAACTCTAGACAGTTTAAATAAGCATCTTGGTGCTTGCTCAGTCTGACAGTTCTTCATGTGTTAAAGGTCAGGATACAAAGAGAGGTGCCCAGCACCTCTTGCAGTCACAACTTTTAGTCAAAGCAACAAGGACAAAAATGCTTGCAGCTCAATGGTTTTTGTCATTTTTGATCCTACCTAACTGAAATAAATTCTTGTTTTATTCCTCCTTCTTCTTACCTGATACCAATTGATAGCAACCCTTTCGCATCAGTGGAGCTATTTACAGAATTCCTATTTAMAGAAATATCAGAGGATGAGATCCTAATGCTTGTGATCATCGCTAGTAGGCTTAATTAACTGGTCATGCTCTCCAGATTACTTTGCATTAAAAAGCACAATGGATTSTGCTTACTTTCTGAGCAAACCCACTTTAGCCAAAGAAAATGAGGAGAAGTCAGAATCCCAGCTATTATAAATACCCGTCTTTAGGAAMAAAACACACCAGCATCAGGGACTGTTGTTTTACAGCTCAACAACTATTATATAAACAACTATTTAGCACAACKGTCCTGGCAAATAAAGCCACTGAATAAAATAATATTGTTTATCATCAATWTGCTTATTACTGATATGTTAAATAATCAGAAGAATTATTTAGATATAATCTCTCTCTGCTTTGGGACTGAATCTCTGTCAGAAGGGGAAACACAACTAGTTTTTTTCTGCTTTACCTCTCCAGACAGGAGTTTTTCAAGCATTAGAAATGCCTTTGTCAGGGGACTAGTAATGTCAGTTCATATTTGTGTCACAAAACTTTACAGAAATGGCTGCTTAACCAAACAGGTGTTGAGGGAGAACAGAGAAGAAAAGGAAAAAAAAGATAAAGAGAAAAAACAGATGGTGACCAAGAGAAATGGGGGAAAGTTTTGTGTATATACAAGTCATGAATTAAAATAAAACAAATCGAAGTTCAAAGAAACAAACAAGCAAGCAAAGCCCTTCACACAAAGCACTCTTTTTACTTAGGACCAGGAATCATAAAGCTTTAGCATCCAGCACTGCAGCAACCATCCTTCCTCACCAGTTATTTGCTCSCACTTCAAGCTAATCAGACATCAGGCAACCAGAGGTCAGTTATGCAAAAGTCAAGGGATATAAAACAAGAGCAGCTTATATGTTGACCCTCCCTCAGGAAAAATGACAAAGAAATAAAGGAAACAATAGCTTGTACCTACTTTTTCATTTATGTTGCTTAGCCTAGCTTTGGCTTCTTATTACTGGTAATTAAATTTGCTCTGCTGAGCATATTGAAAGACYGAGGAGAGGCTGTGCCTGCAGCAATAGCTTCCTGCACCACAAGAACAGAGGAGCCTATACCAGCTCACCACTCCTTCATAGAATCMCAGRATGGTTGAGATTGGAGGGGTCTTCSAAGACCACCTAGTTCCARCACCCCTGCTGTGGCCAAAGGCACCTACCACTAGACTTGGTTGCTCAAAGCCACACTCAACCTGGCCTTCTCATCCACAACTTCTCAAGAAAATCTGCTCCTCTGTCTCACTATCCTCATTGTCGGTCCTTATGATATATCCCTATCTGTCTAAAAGTATCTGTCAAACCAACCTATATCACTTCAGTTTAGTGACAAGGATGCTCTGGGGGACCACATCAAGTGCCYTAGAGAAGTCTAYCTAGATGAGATCCATAGATGTCTACTCACTGGTGCAATTGTTCTATCATAGCTCACTGGGTCAGGCAGGACTTGGTGAAGCCACAATGGATRTCTCTACCTCCCTGTCTCACATACACTCCAACAAATCTTCCAGGAGRAGCTGTTYCATGATCTTGCTGGGAACAGCAGTGAGACTGACTGTTACTTCCCAGGGTGCCCCTYGGGACACTGAAGAGAAAGATGACAAAGTGCTGAAAGGTCTGTTGCGGAGGACACAAGCCCTACACAAAGGTGTCTCCAMAAGCAAGGCAAGTSTAGGGCTCCTTCTGTTTCTAACAGYGGCAGGCTTTKCATTACYATAACAAAAAAAGACTTCATGACTTGTCAGACCTTGCCTTGGTCCACCTTAAGCTTTGTATGAGCTTTTTTAAAYAGTAATGGCAATTATCAAATGTTCAGGTGATGACTACCTTGACTTTACTTTTACGTTCAAGATTGCGCATTGTGATAGTTCTATGAATTTTAAACTAGCAGATAACAGTAACAAGCAATGGCTGTGCAAAAATGCTTGCCCGTGGCTCTAGGACAAAACACAGCTCATAAGAAGGAAAAAAATGAGATAGACTTGAAAGTACTGGCATGGGATGACACCAAGGATATGAGTAGCACACTTTAGAATGGGCAGAAACAGGGGCAGCAAAGAGAACAAAGAAAAACACACACATGATATACAGYAAATACAGATTCAATGTGGACTTGCAGACAACTGAAGAAAAAGTAAGGTATATTATATTACTAAACACACAAATGAACCCAAGAAGATCTTAAAGAGAGGTGGAAGAAATAATCATCAGCAATTTTGAGCTCTTCTCCATGAAGGATTTATAATGATGATGACTGCTTATACCCTTTGCCTCTGACTGAAGTTCCCAGAGGTGCAGTGGAGGAGGAGGCGACAACTTCATATAATGGGGTAAATATGAGAGAGTTTGTGTTCAGATCACTTCAGCTGCATACAGTTTGCATTATAACTGTTTTTATCAGTGTTACTGTAATAATAATCTCTGATTATACTCTTAAGACTTTAATTAAACTAATAATAAACTCTTGACTATGCATACAAAGCATGTTATTTCTGTCTATAACAAGGTTTTGMATGTAATAAATGGGTGGGAGTTTAAGCAACCTGTTCTGTAACTTGATTGCAACAAATTAGTAACAAAAGCAGGGTGTAAAAAGTGATCTCTCAGCATGTATTTTTTCCACTATTATCACCTCCTGCAAACTAACCATCATAGAAATCTGGAGAAAGAAAGCAGAACATCCCACATGCCGCCTGTTCAGAGGCAGAAAGCAGCCCATACACAGGTTTTTATGCTATAGTACCAATCTCTCCTMCTTGTAGGCCACAAAGAGATTGGTCAGTCCAATTTTCCTTTTTAATGTACTCAAAGCAGAGGACTGCTTCTCTGTTGGTAGGTTACATTATTTTGTTTTATTGATATTAATTTAGTCATTTAAAATATAAATATTTTCCCAACTGATAAAGCTGGAGAGAACTATTTGCAGTATAGAACAGCAAAATATGTGTAACTCAGAAGAAGCAATATATTCAGCTCAAGACTGTGCTTGAACATGGACTTGGCTTGTGACGTAAACAAAAATCAGTAAAGAAGTGAAACAAAATCTTCTTAAATCTTCCCAAATTGCTCCTATGYGGCTGAGCTTGTGCACAGAATATCTCTTCAGTTGTGTCCTCAATAATTTGCACTTCTTATTCCAAGATGGAGAGCATAACAGGATCTTGTTCTCCTTGTTTTCACATGCACCTGTAAAGTTACTAGATTCATGGAAGTTTTAATATGTGTGTAATGTAATATAATTAGGGATATGACTTTTAATGAGAAGAATATATTCTATATCAATACTTGGTAAAAAAGTATTTCACATATGTATTCAAATCACTAAATAATAAAAAGCATGATTGTTTCCTCATTCAGGGCTTAATACTGAATASCTGACTAATCTTTCAAGTTGCTAAATACCTTTCACTCTATATGACATCAGTGTAAATCTGATCAGTAAAATTCCAGTAATATGTAAACAAATAAGAACAAATTATTTCAAGTGTGTTAAAATCTTCATCTACTGCTTTGGCAACATATACAGTAGTAAATAAATAATTCCGCATTTTGGTGTTAATAAGTAAAAATATCCATATTGGCACRCTAGCCACAAAAGAAAAGCAGCAACCAGTCTTTTATAAAGAAAGCATTATTATTTTGTCAAATCAAGAAAGATCTCATTAAGAAAATAAGTATTGTGCTCAAAAAGACTCTTCATCATTAAACTGTAAGCCAGTGAAAGATTACATTGAGGAAAGCACTGATAAAAATAACTTTAGAAGGTGAGGCTTTGCTGCCAATCAAATCCYGCATCAATTATACATTACATGTGAAAGACCTTGCTGGCTGCAGCCTCCTCCTGCATTAGCCAAATCTTACAACCAGGCAAGGGGAGAATCCTTTCATTAAAGAACAATCTGGATCACACTGAGACTTTTATTATCTCAGAATGAAGGTTGTGCCTAGGTACTGCTAAGATAAAAGGGATACAAAAGCAGGTCATACCCATTGTATGGAATTGCTTTATGCAATCTGATAAAGTCTGTCTTATGTATCAATACATTCTATTTCTCTTTTAGAAAAGATGCTGCAGCACAGCTGTGCCTCCATAGACAAAGCATAACATAAAAAAAATCCCAGCCACTTTCTGTGAAACACAGTACCACTTCAGRGAGAAGGTGGGACAGCATAGGAAAAACCCCATAAATCTGTGGTTTTTTTCTTTTATAAAATATAATCTAGTCCATTTTAAATTTCTTTTTTTAAATTATTTTCCTATTATAATTAAAATAAAAAATATGAACTTATTTCCTTTTTAGCCAAAGAAAATCCAGAGTCACTACAATAATATAAATGGAATTTATCCAAATTTGTGCAGCAAACAATGCAATTGTGATCTGKGTTTTCAAGTGTCACTTTATGGAAAAAATATCACAATCCACCTGGAAGAAAATATAGAAAAATTTAGAGCATTTAAAGAGATAAATTGCATCCAACATCACTGTTGTAAATGAGACCTTTTGCTATCAGAAAGAAAAAAAAAAGGGAATAGCTCCAAAAAAGAGGACTTACATTAAAGGCTATACTCATAACACATCAATCACTCAATCAATCAATCAATCTATATTTTATGGACAGATCTGTCTTACTACTCAGTTAGACTCCTTTATTCTCTGCCTTCATCAGAAATACCAGTTCATTTTTGCGTTCCCATTACACTGTTTCTACTTGTATTTAAAAATACCATGCCAGCTTGAGTCACTTCTAAYAAATTAATTGAAGCGGAGGACTGAACTGCATTTTCCCACATTGTAACAGGATGTCACATCTGGAGAAACATGGAATCAGTAACTTGTCATCTTTCCCCCTGGCTCAAGGAATATGCCAATTCTTTCACAAAGCAGTATAGCTTCCAGATAGACCCATAGGCTTTTTGCTCAGAATAGGGCAGTCAAATCCACAGGCAGAATTTGGTCTCAAAGGAATACAGTCAAACCCTCCCTCTACCTGAAACAACTTATAGAGTTTGGGTAAGTTGAGTTCAAGAAGTTCAGTTTGAATTCTGTCACAACCTGTGTGTATGTGGTATCCATGGGCTTGTCCACATGCATCAGTTCTATGAGTTCCTTAGATAACAAATGAAGATCCAGACCACAGTTTGGTTACTTGCACTCAGGTGTCTCATTTTACTTCAGAGTCATGAAGACATCCCACCTGGCCTCCAGACACAAACAGAGACTTTGAGGCCTTACATGGGTCCTGCTTCATGTGCTGAAGCGGAGGAGCGCCATTCATATAGAAAGCTTCTTATGCTAAGACTTCCTTACCTGTGTCAGTTCAGCACCTGAAATCCTGCCCATATATTCTTAATAATACCTCAAGGGATTAAAACAAACCATTATTCTCTAAGCCTAAAATATCTGGGACTCTTTTGTTGACACCCCGTTGATATCCTGAAATCAATTTCATGACACAAGGAGTAAACTACTGTCCCTTAGAAGTAGGGGAACAGAACTGAAGCTTTTGAGATCCTGAGGAATGTAATGTTAGTCTTGCTGAATAATAAACCAYGCCTGCAGGAAAAAAAAAATGGAGTAAAAAAACCCTTCCTTTTTGCCTTTTATTTTCAGCAGAGAATTAAAACCAAGACATTAAGTGTCTGTAATAAAACCCAGAAACTTCTTCCATTAAGATTGCAAGCTTCTCAAGTGATCTTTGTTCTGCTAATTATTTAAATGTATTTTAAAACAAGGATTGCAATCCTAAATTTATATTGCAACAAAGTGTTTGTATAGGACCCTTACAAGAAGCATGATAATAAAATCAGTAAACATCAGCTGCTAAGGGGTTTAATTTGCAATTCCGTGATCTGCTTAAGGTAGAAGAGAAGAAAATATCAGTAGACAGAAGAGGACACTTGACAATCACACTGTTCTGTCCTTGGCTTTTATTTTATATTGGTTTTATGGCACATCTGCTACCTACTAAACTTCAGTTCTTTATTTAACAACTTAACCCTTTTCTTTCACTTTATTACTATGAAAGTAGAYGAACTAAGTGTTGTATGGGTTATTCAGTCAGGGAAATGGGTGAATTCAGAGACTTTTGGAGTCCTTGTTCTACTTCTGTCAATGTTAGCTCTTAAAARTGTTTAAAATTCAATCTCTGTTGATTTCAGCTTATGAAGCAAAATTCTTTTGACTAGAAAGCCATTGTGTCACAGAATGACTGCAGGATTCTCTGAGTCTCATTATGTGCAGTGCATGTTACACTGGTCACGCAAGTTTACATCAATCACAAAACATTGTAAAGTTCAGGGCAACCCAGGGGTTTGTTTACAGCATCTTCTTATAAACATGACAAGACACATCTACAGGCCAGTCTGCCACTGATTATACCAATTAATTTTTCACAATTTTACCAGCCAGGCTTGATTCTAAATATCTCCGCAAAGAAGAAAGAAAATATTTATCTCAAATATTTCTCCAGTGTTCAGTGCTAGGAAAAGCCATGAAATCATCTCATCACAGCCTTTAATTGCCATCTGATACCACTCTGACTCCATCCCATTAGTTACTTGGTGTCTTCATGAAAGCAAAAGGAATAATCTTTTTCTGAAGGATGACAGAAAAATGTTAATGTGGTTATACCTTATTTAAAAGATCTGCTCAATTCTGAGGAGYTACAATGCCATTAATTGTTAGACCTTCATTCTTTCAACAGCTTAAGTCAATGTCTTCTAAAAATTTTTGTAGCACTTTCTGAGTCCAGGTTTGGCTATCTGCCAACACAATGTGATGCAGTTTGATAGATTCCCTAGATTTCCTTGTGTGAAACCATATCAAGCTCAGATTTTCATGTAGTTGTTGGAGAGTCTCAGTTCACTTCCTTCYTGCCTTTCCTCTTAAACACAATCAGGAAAAGAAGGGGRGAAAACACGGGTTGTACAACTGATGTTAGGGATAGGATCAACCATAMAAAGAAGAGGACTTCAGAGTTTGTTGGGTTTTTTTTCTCAATGCCATGTTCTTTCCTCAATATTGGATGGATCTGATGCTTCTTTACTTTTAGAAGAGTACCTGTTCTGCTGCTTCTCACCTTATTCCTCTTTGCAAGAGAGGAATTTGTACTTCTCTCAGTCTTAGCTGCATCTTGCTAGCATGATCTATACTTTGAATGGCTATCTTTGTATTTCTTTGACTCTACCACATTCAGAGAGATAGCTACTTTTCTTTYTCAATAGAACAGAAAACCTCAGGCAGAACCCCTAAAAATTATTCAGCTGACTTTTCTCTYGTTGTTCCTCTTCCTTACCATCACATTTTCTCTCTTGCTTCATCATAAACTTATCTTTTTCTCTATTTTCTCCTTTGTTTTATTTTCTGTTTTAAAACACTACTGATGTCACTGTTTAAAAAATAGTAGAATTGAAATAACCTCCTTTTTTCCTAAACTGCTTTTCTGTCCTTTTTATTTACCTCAATGGTGGAAGACTGTAATGCAGACTAATAGGTAAGTATAACAGATTGTTCATGCTGTTTACAATGTAGAGTAAATTTTTCTAAATTAGACAGATTGTCTCTAAAATAGTTGAGCAATTTTTTAAAAATATGGATCTYCCTAATTCAACCTCACTTACAGATGTTTCTGGGTTTGGACATGTGTCCAGAGACAAAATGTAGTATAAAAAAGCCTGTCATCATTAAACACTGTATTTTTTAAGAACTGCTCCCGAGTCTGATTTTTAAATTGAGGTACTGATAATTTAAAAATATGGAGAAGAATGGCACCTGCTTTTGGTTTGCACAGAGCTWTCTGCTATACAGAATCAAAGAATCATTAAGGATGGATAGGACCTCCAAGATCACCAAGTTGAACCTTCAACCAAGTACCACTATGTCAACTAAACCACATTGCTAAGTGCCACATCTACTCATTTTTGAACACTTCTAGAAATGGTGGCTCCACCATATCCCTGGGTCTGTTCCAATGCTTAACCATTCTTTCAGTGAATAAATTTTTTTAATATCCAACCTGAACCTCTCTTTGCCATTTCCTATCACATTGGGCTGTTTCTGTATTGAATACAGTATGGAAATGAGAGCTCTAATCCACATCTCTCACCTTTTATGCTTATTCCAGGTGGTGTAAGCCATAAGAAGGTAGATACAAGACTCTRTAATGTATGTGCAAAAAAGACAAACCAGAGGCATAGAACAGAAAATTAGGTACATAATCTATACCAGAAAAGTTCTGCTATGATCTGYGATAATTTAAAGGGAAGGCAAGGCATAGTCCTAACCTTTCCCATGAAATTTATATATGTATCTCTAAAACAGTTTGAAAAAAATTAGGGTATCTTCCAGTTAAACTGAAGTCCTGCTGCCAGAAGCCAATGAGAACACAAGTSAAAGGGATGGAACATCAGAAACTCCTGAAGGGTTTTTCTAGCCTACATGGGGATACTGGGGCAGCCCACCACTGAGGAGCAAACCCAGTTAAGCTGATGGACATGGAAGAAACAGAAATGCACGAGAACCAGATGAGATATAATCTGGTGGATATGGAAGAAACAGGCATGCATGAGCACCAGATGAGATATAACAATCTCTTTTTCTTCCTGTCTGAGTCAATGTCCCAGTCCTTTGGAAATCTGTTTACAGACAAGCTTTCCTAAAGGAAACCTCAGAGAAAGAGTCTGAAAAGGTTCCTCTAAATCATCATTGAGGAATCTCCCAATYTTTTCCTTTGGATAAAGCTGAAAACTTAGAGATACTGGCTAGCTTAGTTAGGTATCTGAATTTTGGTACTGTTGCTATTCTTATTATTGTCTGTGCTCTCAGTTTCTCACTTGTGAACAAGAATTGCCACTCTACATGGAAGTCAAAGGAATGTTGCAATGAAAAATGTGTCCAAATGGTTGCAGGGTTATAGTTAGACAATGGAAAAAGTATTATATTATTTGTAGATAAGTTGCCCTGTAATGCCATTACTGTTCTCTCAGGTGTTTTTTTAATTCATAGAAAATAACATGACGTGCCCTCAGCACATATGAAGAAACACTTGTTGAAATAATTTACTATMAAATAAGAAAAAATATGTTTTCTCTGTAAGAGTTCGCCACCTGCGACATGACAGTGAGATATAAAACCTGACAGTAGTAAGTTCCAGCTCAGAGAAACAAAGGGCAAAGCATCTTGCTGTCTTGGATTGTCTAATGGAGCTTCATCTAATATGTTGATGTGTCCCCGCCCCTCAACAAAACACATAGCCAAAAAAAAAAAAATTAGCTTCCATCTATGTTACTTTCATGTTCTAGTAGCATATTTTCTCAGCCCTGTGAGATGCATCACCTGATTTTATAAGGATTCTTGTTGTGTTGTGTTCAGTTGGACTGTTCTGTTCTCCCCTGTTTTGTAATGGTTTTGCCCTTGTTCTCCCCCTCCTTGGTAAATGTCAATCACTCCTGTCCACCACCCTCTTTTCCAGAAAATTCTGTCCTGGGCTTCCATGGATTCGATGAGGGATTTGGGTCCCTCCTTCCAGTTACCCTGATTGTTCTGTTCCATCTGTCTATCTTATGTACCCCATTCCCCCCCGGATTCCTATTGGCTGCTGGAATTTGTTCCTCCCCTATCTCTTCACACTTTATAACCCGAGGGGGGGGGGCAAGCCTCCTTTGTCTCCTGCTGCCGGTGCCCCTGAGTTGAAGTAAACTTGGATTATACCCAGCTGGAGTCCGCCTTCTTATTTCTGCTGCAAGAAGCCTTGGTCAGCCTCGTCCTGCATCTGGCAACGTCCCCGGATTCCCCTCTGGGTGCCTGCCTGAAGCGCGAGCCCGGTGCCGCCGCTCCTGGGCGAAGTGCTCCCCCGCTGCTAGTGGTTGCTGGACAAGCTAGCCGGGACGTTTTTCTACCAGCTGACCGCTGCAGATTCTAAAGCACTRTAAGTAGGCAAACGAACTGTCTGGAGAAAAAGCATGCACAAAAATTCAGCTCCTGGCAAAGCAAGTCAAATAAGCTGCAATGGTAAATGGCAAATAAAGTTGGGAAGGTTAGACGCAACGACAAATCTTACTCTCAATGCTCCACAAAACCTTATTTTCCTTTGAGAGTCTTCAGAGTTATATGCAGCATTCCATTGCAGATTTCTGACCTCTGACAAGGGAATGATCCAAAACCTTAAGCAGACCATGGAATATTCCCTACTGATTTGGAATCCTTTTGAATCAGATGCTCATGGTTGGTTTCATTTCACCTGACATTACCCATCATAAACCTAAGCATGTAGTCTAAGATGGTCAGCATCATACTTTAGATTTTAAATGAAGAGAGAATGGCACCTCTGAAAGTAATGCATCTATCACAAATACATATTTTTTTTGGACAGGGAAGGACCCCTATCTAAATTCGTCTATGAACTTTAAAGGGATCCTAGAAGGCTGGTTAGATGGGCTGAAATATATAGAAAAAATGTCATCTTCCTTTGACATGAAAGACAGCATAGGATTACAATTCTGCAACGAAAATGTACATTTTAAATTTAAACTTACCTTGAACTACATTCCACTGCCTTCTTGAAAATCCTGCCCTATAGCTTGAAAGCAGAAGTTGAGACAGTAAATTTGAAATTACAGCCAGAAAAAGTTGGGTAGTGATATTGACAGACAGGTTTAAGACTCTAGGATATATGCATGGTTTTGAAGGAAATCCATTGCATGTTCACACCTGCAAGAGTGTAATATCATCATTCACTACTGGCTGCGTTAGTTGTCAGTGCCTGGGTTACACGGATTTGCACACAGTTGTAAGCCAGCATTTTTGTTCTTCCCTAGAGCCAACTCCTGGACTTTGAGAATCCAACTGTCTTTGTTTTATTTAATTGTTGTTTACCAGTGCCTCATTTTGCTATATGCTCAGTACAAGGGCATTTCTTGTCTGACCTCCCATTTGACACTTTTTTTTAAAGATGATCATCACAGCACATGAGAAAAAGCACATGAAAAAAGCACATAACAGGCCAGACTCCCATGTAAAAGTTCAGAGCTGAAGAATTGTTTTAAGTTTTTGCATGAGATAGATACGCAGGGATTTTAGCACTGCTGTGTGACAGCAGCCTGCAAGCTGCTGATGACCAGAGCAGTGAGACAGCTTGAGCACGTGTGCTGCTGTGTGCCATCACCAACCCCGAGTGAGAGGAGTGCTTCCAGCATGCTGACSTTGTACAGCAATCCAGGCATTGCATGAAATAGAAAGGACTTCCACAAATAAGAAGAAATTTGTTCAAAGCAAGTCGAACCTCTTTTATTCATTTGAAACATTCCACAGACCGGTGCAAGWGAAAAATCGGAAAACTGTCCAGGGAAAGGTGGCTGGGGCAGGTGGAAGAAAGATCCTAAATCTTCTCTCTCTCTCTCTCTGTCAGCAGAGTACGGCTGTCCACACAGATTATAAATCAATATTGCTGGCTGTGGCAGACCTTTTGTGTTTATCCCACCTTTTGGAGTTCTTGAAAGCACTGATGTAACTTTTTGGCAAATTTGCAAACAAAAGTAGTGTTCATTCTTGCAATATTTTGATTGTTTTGTGCAATTCACTTTCAAARTTTGTGAGAATAGATTGTAATGTTTTCTTAAAATCTCTGTACAATCACACAAACACACCTTGCCAGTGTAAGAGGTAAATAAATGAGAGCACCGATTCACTTCTTCACTTGTATTTCATCAAATCACTTAAAACTTTTCAAAATAATGTAAAAGTAAATTTTTCTGTTCTGAGGGTCCCTCATACACACTCTGCCATGTTATAAATAACTAGCAGATGCAGAACAACAGGGAAATCACAGCTGCTGCAGATAGCACAGAGATCTCAGCATCTGTGATGATATCAGTCTGTCACAGGGATAAATCTGAATATTTTAATAATGCTCATGAAGTCACAATGCTTTGTTGCCTTCTTGAGAGCTAGGAAGGAAGTAAGATGGATGTACTGTAACAGAAGAACCAGAARACTCAGCAGTCAAGGTTTGCCTCGTTCATTTGTAAAGTTTATAGCCTTGGATAACATAGATTGTAGAAAGTGTAAATGGTCCACTATCAGAATTTACTGACTTGGAAGGGAAAGGGTGGGAAATAAACACCTGCAATGGTAATAAAACTGGGCAGCCTTGTCTGCCAGTTGCCTGAAGTATTTTACTGTGATTCAGCACATCCTCACAAAGCAATTTATTGTCCAGTGTTGTAAAATTAAAAGAATTGACAGCTAAAAGTTAWATTCTTTGCAGCAAACTCCATGAGTAGAGAAGGCATTTCTGAAGCACCCTGTGGTGGGCAGGTTAAATCTATCTGCTCATAGAGAGTGACAGAACACAATGCAGAAAGGTCACAAAAGTGAGGAAGCCTCCATGTTCCTTTGGGCATACCAAGCCAATACAGAGGCTCTCTATGATCAGAGGAAGTCAACAGAAACTCTGTCTAGCTTAGAGAAGTCATACAGGATTTTTTCAGATATTAGTCCTGAAAATAGGTGTTACAGTCCTTGAACAAGTTATTAACYTTGGGATCATCCAGAACAGACCACTTGCAAAACAGAAAAATACAATAAACCTTCTAAAAATGTCATCCAAAAATGTATTTCAAAAATATCATTAGAAAAGATCAAAGGCCTCAGTAAACCCTGTATGTCAAGAATAGCATGAGATGGTAAGGTAATTGCTTAGGCAGCCCTAGGTAATTGGTCATACCTCTGTTGCACTAGAGGGAAGTTAATAAAAATGTAACCAATGGTGCTTGCCAATTTGCCTAAATCTGTCCACAGGTGTAATGTCTAAAAAATGAGCAGACATCTTGGGTTTTTTTGTTATTCAGATTGTTTACATCTCCTTTCAAAGTCCTCTGTCCACAATCAAATCCTATTTTCTCAGGAGAGAGAAAAAGTTCCTAAAAATGTTATTTTTTTGTCTCTTAAGATCAGTGAAAAATCTAGAATTATAATCTTTSATTCTAAATATTTCCAGTCTGTCTTTCTGACTGTGGCACTTTCTGGCTATGGCACTTTGTGTCTGCACAACCCTTCTTTTTCCTACTCRCATTGTAACTTCTGAATTTACTGGCAGGTATTCTTGACACCAGGCCTTTCCCTTCATCAAAAATGATAGGAAGCTTGAGGTCAAAGCAGGGTGAGAGGCACACTCCTTTAACATGTGAAGTTATTTCAGTAATGAGGTGCTAAGAACCAGGCTGTGGAAGATGGACAAAATTACAGAATGACCTCTTAAAATAGAAATATATCTAATTTCGTCCAGGTTCTGATTTACTCATTTTCCACAGGTGTTTAAAACCAGATTTAAAAAATAAATAATAATTTYCCTTCCAGAAACAGTGCCTTTCATYTCTATGGAAAAGTGTAGGTGATGGAGTAAAAATATTTGGCTTCTGGAAAAAAAATCCTCAAATTCCATAAATGTTTTTTTAATCTGTTTTAGTAGCAAATGTTTATAATACAGAATTTATATTCTGTGAACGTCTAGAGAATGAAATGGACATCAGAATTGCCTTTCCCTACAATACACACAGACAACTAAAATTCAATGAAGGCCAAAAAAAAACCAAACCAAAACAAAACAAAAAAACAAAAACAAACAAAAAAAACCCAAAAAACAAACAAACCAAAAAAAGTCAGTTAACCTCTTCCTTGTGAGGAGGGAGATGACCCAGAGAGGTCAAACAAAAGGTCTGAAATAGATACAGGGCTTGACCTTTTKTTTCATACAGCATGTTTACTGCGTCAATAGCAAGACTACTTGGTTGAAAAATACTAAACAAAGATCCATCCAATTTTAAGTCTAACTTTTCTAACCCTAGCATTATGATGTTTTAGTTTTGTTCTCTGTGAGCACATTTTGTGTTTATTAAACTGAAGGGCAGACAGTTGAAAAGCTCTCCTAATTACTCACCTTTCCAAAAACATTTTAAAAAATTTACTAATTCAACTTTTCAAATAATGAAAAGTCTTCTAATTATTTTTCAATTAAAATGTCACATTCTTCAGAATGTTTATGTCATTTGCATAAACCTCTCTTACTTCCCTTCAACTTAAACAAACTTTCCACATATTTCTATTCATGTTGTGTTATGAATTATTTCTATGACTACTCTTCTGGAGAGGGAAAATTTTATATAATTGCCTTAAATATTTCTTTGCATGAGTAAGTACATCTTTGGTAGAGTAATGGAGTTTACAGGGCACAAAGTATGCAGTTAAAGTGATGAAAACCAGTAAATTTAAGGCATTTGTTAACACTGATGAGATACCTTGCTATGTCTGAGGCTGAACAAGAAAGCTTTTAGTTTGGTGAACCATATTTAATTTTGAAATATGACAGCCCTTCAGCAGCTGACCATACTGTCCTGCCAAAGTCTTCTTTATGCTTTAGAGTAGCATAAAGATTTATCTCTGAAATGGGGTCATAGAAAAATTTACTCAACTTACCAAGCTACCAAAAGAGCCAAGTTCTCCATTTTAGAGAAGACATAACATACAAACACATTCAGTGTTACTAGATGCCTGTTCCTCTAATGCAATTTGCACATAGATAAAATCCATAAATTACCACTCTCACAAAGCAACAATGATGGCACATTCTCTAACACTGCCCAATGCAGTAACTGCTGAGGAGATAAACTGCATTACTGATGTTTGACTCAGGTGTGCAGAAGAGAGGTTTCTGCTGGGTATTGTTAAAGTAGCTCAAATGAACTTTCAATTCCATTTCAAAACTCTTTCCATAGTCCTTTAGATTTCTTGCCACACCTAGTTTAAAAGCAAGTTATTAAAAACACAGGAGGAAAATTCATCTCTTCAGAATTGCTACACTGGAGCACCAAAATCCTTCATGTTCYTCCCCAAGACTACATTCCCTGTTGGCCAACTTACATGTGGTGCATGCTCTGCCCATGATTAGACAGCTCTAGCAGCAAGCCCAAAATGACAGGCTCATTAAAAATCCATCCTCACTTGTTTCATGCAAGGATGACACCCCACTCATCCCTAGGGAATGGCATTTCAGCTCTCCAGAATCAAAAACCCTGGCTGCTACAATGAGAATGAAAGTTTTGCAGCTGCTGGAAATTTCTGTTCATAAATTCAGTATAGCACTGTTGAAATCTCCTGACACATTCTTTTCAATTCACCAAAGGATTTAACTTTTGAGATGTGCAAGGATGGAGAAGCATGCCTTCATGTAAGTCTTCAAGAGAGGAAGAGATGTGAATCTCAGGGAGCTGCTAAGCATCGTACCTAAAMCCCAATTCCTTATACCCTTTCCTGTCACCTTTGAGAC
Source organism: Cardinalis cardinalis (assembly GCA_014549065.1). Taxonomy (NCBI): domain Eukaryota; kingdom Metazoa; phylum Chordata; class Aves; order Passeriformes; family Cardinalidae; genus Cardinalis; species Cardinalis cardinalis. Next base: position 6,493,032 of record JACDOX010000034.1, read on the forward strand.
ATATTTTCMCACAAGGAAATTAAGTGTAAAATGCTGTCTTTTTTAGATAGCATTCTGACAACTGTTTTGCACAGATTTAAGTTGTTGCCTACTTGCAATGCTAAAAAGCTAGAGATTAGGGCAGGGAGCAACCCTTCATGACTGCTTCTAGTTACCTGAAACAGTTGAAATATTTTTATTTTCTAAGGACTAAAAGAATCCTGAAAGGCAGAAARGTGTCCCCTATTTAAAGAAAAATTATAGATGGTTGTACAAAATAATTTAGTGGGTTTAGTGGGTAAAATAATTTAGCAGGTTTGCTAGGGAAGGATAGTAGTGAGTCTGGGATRTAAAGGAAATCAGCTTTCATTTGTACAACTCAGGCCCCATATGAAATATTAATCTTGCTCACTTACAAATCCTCCACTTAATTATTTCTTTAATTTGTTTATAAAAACCCTGAGCACCCTCTCCTCCGCTCCTCAGCAAAATCAGGAGCTCTTGAAATGAAACTGATTTTCAAATTCTTTATGCCACTTTGAATGATATAAACCAGGGAATGTGGTGATTATTACACAGTTTTATGTCACAATGCACTGAAAATTTCAGCAAGATGAAAGTGAGAAAGAGTTAGGGGGGAAAAAATCCCAACTGAACAACAAAACACCAGTACTCCAGATGGCAAAGGTAAAATAATTATAGAGAGATTGATATCTAAAATCTCAAAGACTAGAGATTAAAAGAAATTAAAAATCAGTCTAATAGGCACATAAGGGTAGAGTATGATAACATGAAAGATAAAAAACTGCAGCACTTTTGTATGTGTAACAAATTCAAAGTGTTGATAGGAAAAACGTGACTAGCAAATCAGAGGCTGTAAAAGAGACAAACTGTAAAAAGAGCCAGAGAAARGGAATCAGATGTGTGAAATGAGGTCAGTAGACAAGTGAGAAAAGAGGTGAGATCTCGACTGTACTCTTGCAGCCACTAGCTTGTTCGAGCCCCTACCAGCCTTGGAGGGATGCTGGGAGGATGTGCCTGGCAGCACAGCAGACGGGGGCTGGCAGGTGGGCAGGCTGCAGGCAGGGACTGTACACCCCACCAAGCTGGCAGCAGCAGGTTAAATGCTTTCTGCAGAGTGAGGAAAGAGGCCCCCACACAGCTGAGTGTTTAAGCTAACAGGTGGGGTGAGAAGATCTGACAGACRAAGCTTATTACAGTCTCCCAGCAGAGCATGAAGTGGTTAGATGCTCCTAATGACTGTATACAAGGTGACTGACTCACTCCTATCTGCTGAACAGCTTGAAAGGAGGATATTTTACCCTGAGGAAGACTGACCTGTCCTCTTCATACCTTTTTTTTTTTTCTTTTAGCATTTAATAATGAAAGCTTCCTCTCATGCAGCAGATTGGCTGCTGCTACAATGTCCCCATGGCCATGAAGCCAACAGTGTCCAGCAAGCTCTAGATAATCTTTGCCCTGCAAGACCACAGAGAATGGCTCTGTGAAAAGCATTTGGAAGGGCATGAGCTGTCCAGGGAAAACCCGTGGGGTTATTACCAGTGCATTGATCTCTGGTGTAGCTGCCCAACTACATCACTTTGAAGCTGCAGGACATTAAGTCTGTGACATGATTTTTCTGCTTCTTAGTGTTATTCCTAATAGGACTGCTAGATAATATTTTCATAGACTTTTGCTTGTCTTATCTTGTCTCTGMAACTGATAATGCGTTTCAAACTCCTCTTGCAGAAAAATAGGCTAATGTTTAAGAAATAGATAAGCCACAGGGGTTAGGAATAGGGCTGTTTCAGAGAGAGGAAAAGAATGAAATTTTATACAGGTCACAGTGTGTGTAGAAGGGACACAGAAATGTCTTTTCACTGTTGCAAATACAATTTTGTGTGTTTATGACTATCTGCAAGGGAGACAGAAGTACTGAGCAAAAGCAAATTTCAGCTTGAGCATTTGAGGAGATTTGGGACATGATGAGTACAGATTGTTGTCTGACATTCCTAATAACAATTCAAATTTGGCCATTCCCACAATGATTGTGTTGTGGTTTATTTCTCCCATATGTAAAATAGGCTACAGCCCAACTCATATGCCTACAGATATTTCCTGTAAACAAACAAGCTATTTCTATTCTCTATGGACAATACATATTTATTATAATATCCAGTATAGCCCAGGGATAGATTCTCTGGCAGGGAGCTGGGAGAAGTACCTCTGCACAGAACAAATACTCCTGATTGACCGCAGTATTGCCTCCTCATCCTTGTCACAGCTTCATCTGCCCTCATACAGCCAGTGGGCATTCATTAGAAACAGTTGCCCATAGCAAACCTTAGATAAGGACTGTGAAGAGAAAAATTGAGTTTTGGGGAAAAAAGAGAGGTAGTGAGAAGAGGTCCGTGTATTTATGTTTTCCCACAGGGTCACAGCATTAAAAGTAGAGAGAAGGTGGAGATCCTGAAGAGGACTGGGCTTCCCTTTCCTTACAAACAAGCACTGGGATTTCCTAGGGTGCAGTGCCACAGGAAGGTCTCCTACTGAGCAAAGCACTAACCTCACAGCTCTCAGGAGTCAGCAGCTGTGGGGGACCAGGTTTCCCAAAGGCATTTTCTAAACACTGTTTCCACTGAAGCAGAATGAATCATCTCAATGCAGCAGATTCTGCTCAGACCTCTAAACATTTTGTACAGCAGTGTAGAAAAGCATGGCCATTTGGTATATACTAATAAGGATTTATCTCACCTGACTCCTCATGGATCGCCAAGTCCAGCCACAGCAAATGGAGAGAATGAAGCAGTTCCCTCGCCTGCTTCAAATATCTGGCTTTAAATAAGATGGCTTCTATCCATGAAGTGCCTGCTTTCCTCCACTGACTAAACAGTGATTTTAAAGTACACACTCAAATATGAGTATCTACTCTGTAGATATCTAATGTTGGCAGGATAAATCCTTTTCTATCTGAACCAAATCACAAACTACATTTTATTAATGAAAATTGCCTTTGCACTTCTACTTTAAAATTGAAACTTAGAAGAAGTTGTTGAAGATCAAAGATTGGAGATAAACAAAGCATCATTAATAAATGGAGAGTAGATGCAAGCAGCAGAATAGATGTAAACAAAGAATAAAYGGTATGGATAGGAAGGAGGGTACAGTTTTGCAGGTAGCTATAGTRTGATGGACCATATGTGGAAGGAACCTGTGCTGAAGAAGGCATCTTATGCTCCTGGACAGATTTATCAAAGGCAAAACATCTCTTATAAGCATGACGGCAGTGAAGACAGAGATTTTTTTCTGAAATTTTGCACTCAGGTTAGCTGCAAGAAGAAATTCGGTAACTCACAGGCCATTAAGCTGTGAGTTTGTGGGTGAAAGATGTGGTTATTTAAGGACCTGTTTTGGAAAGCCATTTTGCTCTGCTTTTACTACCAGAACAATTTGCACATTTGCATTGTGTGGGAAAAGAGACATCTTTATTAKGAAGGATAATTAAGTCTAATTTGCAAAGTGATCAAGCAGAAAGAATAAACATGTGATTGTCTCTAAACACCTAAGTCTGCTCAGAAAGTAAGTACTCAAGGACCACAAACTGAATCCAGTATATCAGCCTGGGAGCACTCAGCTGTGGTAAGCTCATGGTTAGCAATAATTGCATTCACTGCCAGGCAGTTCAGCTTGGCTAAGTTGAACTGCTGTGTGCTCAGATCTACAAGTAGTCAGATCAGAAACCCTCATTTAGACTGACTCCAGTGACACTCCAGACTCAAGAAATGATACTTAAATTCTATTGCATGCTACCAAACAGACCACATGTTTCACCCTGATCATCTTACAGGTGAAAGAAAAAGCCACTCCTCACATCTGGAGGTGTACTATTCAAGGGTTTGTAAAGTCATCCAAACAAAAAAAGTGTCTCTATTTCCTGCATCTCTTATGGAAATTTATTATATGGCTTAGTAAATTCAAAGGACAGGTTTTGCTGACCTTTCATTGCTAGTTTTCTCTAATGTGAGACTTTTTAATAAAGAACCCATTGAACATACCAAACCTGCCACATCACTTAATTATTATTAGATATTTTTTCAGRTTCATTGCTAGACACTGTGATGCAACATGACATCTGATTAGAGAGTTTTATTTCTTGGCTGACAGTTCCACTACAAATAGAAAAGAAGAAAAAATAAATTATATCACCCTCATCTTATTCTTGCATGTATTCCAAAGCATTATCCGGAACAAAACAAAAGAGTTTGTTGGACTTCAAAAGATGAAATAAATACTTCAGTTTCAGATCTCATGCAGGACTGGTTCATGGAACATGTCTGGAATTCTTCACAAATAATAATCTGTAGCTCATTAACCATCATAACTATTTYCTGGTCCATTTCCTTCCAATAATAAACATAGTGGCTCATATTTTGCTAGGCAAGGAAAATATCTACTTATTCCAATTCATAAATCAAATCCTGCTCTTTATTTAAGGCAGTTATAAGCACTCCAGACTAGAATTTTGCATTTAGAAAATCCATCTCACAATTAAAATAACTGACAGGGATGGGTCACAATTCTCCTGGTTTTCAGGACATCCAACACAGTAAGAAAAGCTCATCAATTTTTTGTACGTACTGGTAAGACATTTGTTGACAGCATAGTGGCTTTTATCATCAATATAGTCCCCCTGGTGATATATGTCAGTGCATCCTGAGACTTTATGGATTTATCCTTGTAAGGATTTTGACATGAATTACAACATCTTTACCCTCAGTGTACAGACAGCAGACATGAGGTATTTGTCCAGGACTATAAAGAAACTATATCTAGCTTTCTTGAAACCCATCCTAAAGTTTTAAACACAATGCACCATTATCTCTATCTTATGTCTTTGGGACATCATCTAAAGACATTCAGCATCCATAGAGGTCATTTTTGCAGCTCCAAACTGAGCCTTTTGAACAGAAGAAAAATAGTTTATGTCAGATGGGTTTTTCTGACAGTTGGAAAACACTGGGCCAGGGCATCTAATCACACAGAATAGGAAGAAAATATTTTCTGATGGTATAGGACATGTGGTGGGCTCCCAATTCTTTCTTTATGTCAGTTTATTTTTCCTTCAGATTGGAAATCAAACTTTGGCAAACAGAAGTCCATGGCCAATGCAAGTAACAAACAAATGGCCCAGGAGTGCCTTATACCTGGCACCAACATGAGAACCTTCCCCCAGTCTATGAGAAATGAGAGTACTCTTTATGCATATGTGCTTCATGCATGCAAGTGTGCATGCATCAAGCAAGAGCCATAAGCAGACTGGTATGGACACACTCTCACGTGTGCACACAAGCATGTGCTCCATGTCTGCCTAATTCCCACTTTCTAGAGTGCACTTGAAGATTCCTGTTACCTTTATGCTCCATTCACCTGGGAGGTGATAAAATTAAGTGGTAAAACGGCAGAAGAACTATGCTGGAAAGAGGAGAGAAACACTGATTATACCTGCATTATGCTCAGTGGTAAAATTAAAGAATAAGCAACTGAAGGAATGATAAAAATTATGCAAGAGTATGGGTTTTGACACAGGCTGTCAAAATTCTAGAGTCCTGAATTCTGTGCATCTGCTTGGATCCTTGAAGCTATTTTTGCCAYACCTTTCCTGAGACTTTGACCCACATGAGAAATCCCAAGTGAATTTATCCTACAGTGCAGATCAATTAGCAGCCTTCCACAACACCTTTTATTTCCTGGCAGCTGGACATGAGTGTGGCCTTTCCTCCAAGCCTTTGTCACCTTAAGTGTAAAATCATTTCCTGCCAAGGTAACATAGACACATAGAATCAAAAGACTAGGAAAGCCTGATCTATGTTTATAATACACCTCCATTCTTTGGGAATAACTGGATTCTGGTTTTCTATGATTTGTAGCCTCCCCTTCAATTCTCTAAATCACAAACATGGCATATGACTTTTAGATAAGCCTATCATGCTTTGCTTCACATTCAGAACGGTACCAGGATTGATGTTTCACTGAGTTGGTTTCTAGACAGTATCCCATTGCTGAAAAATATTTTTATATTTTTTAACCAAGTTTGATAAAACATGTTTCTGGATCAACCACAGCTATAGATCCCAGAAAACTCGCCTTTTTTTTTCCCCTACAGCATCAGTTTTTCACAACCTCCCATAATGAGATTATTTATGTCTATATCCTGATCAAAGGTTATGCCTCTTTCAACATGATCTTTTAGATTGTGTCAGTTTGGTCTTATTACTAAATTTTGTAAAATAAAAATGTTGAGAAACTTGTGCTCCTACACTATGAGAAAAAGAAGTAAACCTTTTAAACAGCATCAATAAATCACACATTTTGAGGATAAATATTTTGCTAATCGGCAAATATTTAAAAATACTCACTTAAAAAATAGCAACATATAAAACTTGATCTCAAAGAGTTATTACAGTTCTGCAGGTAATTCCCCCCCCTTTAAAGGACTAAAGTGCAAAGGGTGGTTGTGAACACTGACCTGTCTCCCGCAGTGTGTAAATACCCACACTGTGACTGCAGAATGTGTGTTGAGCAAAGTGACCAATGTCTATCCAATGCTTGCTTTCTCTTCTCCTGCCTGTGAGATGCAATATCAGAAGTATAACTCTGTTGGAAATAATCTGTGCTGAACATTGCATTAAATAGTGCACTGAATTAATTAAGTGTGGACAGTTTCCCGTTAATTAAATACGCTTTCCACTTTAATTAGACAATGGAAATATTTAATAACAAATTTTTCATACCCATCTGAGTTTAAGTTGAGACCTGGCTTTAGCTGTGCTGTGAGAATGCAGTAAGCCATCAAGAGATCCAAGATTCAGACAACATCAGAGTCAGCCCAGAGAGTGGAAGGGCATAGACTGAATTTACTTATTATATTATATAGAGTAGTACATGCTATGTTCTTTTAGCAGAGAAAGCATTAGAAGGAAGGAAATGAGGCAATAAAATTCACTAAATTCAATGCACATTAGCAAGGAAGAACTTCCAGATTACACTGAAGAAATCTCTGAAATTCTGCAGGAGAAAAACACTCCTAGAAGTCTGAAAGTAAAATCCAGGCAAGGGATATAATCGTGCGTGGTACAAATTCCTAATAAAGCTTTTGTATGTATTCTCTAATAAGCAACTACATTCTTTAAAATTAACTATGATCATCAGAAAAACATTTTCAAATCATGCATTTTAAATAAGCAAATATATTAGGTAATCTACAGTTTGATTAGACTGATTATAGACTTCTTTCCAGCTCTTCTCACAGAGGTCTCTAGGGTATCTTATGTGAACGTTAATAATTCCCAAAAGAAAAAAAATGTATCCCTAACTTGTAAAGATAAATGAAAAAAGCCTCCATTTGATCTCTGTAGTATGCATCAATTAGAATTGCTGCTGACAGTTTTGTGCAGCTTCTCTCAAAAATTTTCTCCTTGTGACTTACAAAGTGACTAGAAATGTAATATTTCCATAAGAGTTAGAGGCCCTGCTGTGCAATATACCCATTAAATCAGAAGATCCAGCTTTAAAATATTCTCCCTAGGTCCAAGTAATTCCCTGTTAACTGAAGATAGGACACCCAAAATGGATTTTAGGAGAAAATGGATGAACTGGAGTGGTTACATAATATCACTGAACATGAATATCACTGCAGAATTAAACAGCTTGGCASACATCTATATTAGGGAGGCTTCTTGCATACTTTCTGCTCAGCGATACACTATTTTACAGAAAAGCCCCAATTAAATCATAAATGGTTCTAGTTACAGATTTCCATTTTGGACTCTGACAGATCTGTGACAGGGCTGTAAGCAGCAATTAGATAAGAAGCAAGTGGAATGAACTAACTTCACTAACTGGCTGTTGGCATGGAGTTTAAAGATCTAATTCTAATCTCAGCTGTGGGGAAACAATGAGTATATATCACATGTAACCTACAAAAGTAATTTATGTTACCTTTTGTCAAGAAACACCAGAGTCAAAACAGATGACCCAGGAGTATTTATTGGGGCTGATGTATCTCAGCACTTGTTTAATACTACTTAAAGGTGTTAGGCCATATAGAAGTTTAAAGAAGGGTTATCTCCCAGGAAAATGCACTCTTTTGGTTCCCTTGAATATTTGAGTCACTTCATACATTACTAATGAAAAATAGAAACCACTTAATCAGAAGATATGAATGTCTACCTATATCAGGAGTCACATAAATGCATTAGAAGGGCAGCATTCCTCTCTTCACTCTTAACAAGCTAGCAGAGCTCTATGCATTTTCAGAAAGTACCCTCCCAATACTGAGAGTAAATTTGGAGATATTCCACTGCTCCAAATTTATACCCATACACATCACAATATTCTGATCCTTTTTTCCAAGAATGAACTGGGTGTTAGAAGCAGTAAGTCATGCTGGACCAGGAAAATTAGTCATCCTGTCAAAGAACACAATTAAAAAGAGATTTCAAGGATTAATTAGGGCTGGATGATCAGAAAAATGTGATGTTTTTTGAAAATAAATCACTAATATTATTAGTACTCCAATAGTGTGCAGTCAGAGCATGGATATATATTTTAGATCAATTCTTTTCTCAATTTAATAATTTTTCATCTGATACTAAATCAGATAAGGAGAAGCTTTGATAGAAGTTACTGGTAGGTAAATCTAATTGAACAGTAAGAAAAAGAGTATAATGGAACAAATAACTTTCCTTTGTAACAAAGAAGAAAGAAATAGAATTGAATGTGTTCCCTTTATTCAGTACAAAAAATAATCAGATCAACTGCAGTATTGAAAACAACCGTATTGGAACATATCTGATTTCATTGGAGTAACAGATGCTTGGCTAATTCAAGATATCAACAAGGATGTGGAAACAGTGGGACATAAAGTCACTCCATGATGTGTTAAAGCTGAGGAAATTCTAAAAGATGCAATTCACTGAGTCACTGGCTTAATTGTGTGAACTGCTGCTGCTTTCAAACTTTATGTTTAAAGCACCAGTTTGTGCCTGTGTCCTACCTTCACCCACTGCAACAGCAGTGACACTGTCACTCTTTGGTGCTCCTAGTGTCTTCATTACTTCATTTAGGCAGTCTTTGAATGCCTAAAACTTCTGGAATTGTATCCAGAAACAAAAAAAAAAAAAGATACTTTTTTATTACTTACCTCATCCCATTTACCTTTCCTGACTGTTGTGGACATGATGTGGAAAAGGTTTCTTATTCACGTTTATTATTCTTGCAATCACTATGTACTGTGTGGTAGCTTTACTTTTCAAATAAAGAAACAGAAGCACAGAAAAGCAAAATGTCGACCCACAGACAAGGTGTCAGGGGTAAAGGAAAGATTTGTTATTCCTTTCCTGGTTTCTTCTTTAATTAGCTGAGTTATTTTGCTAATGGTACGGTAGCATTATAAATGATAAATATTTGTTGAAAAAATTAGTTTGTAAAATGAGCAGTGGCAAGACAGGGAACCACAAATATAAGGGTAGGTAAAGTAATGTGAATTTTCTTTTAACCTTCTGCATTCAGACTTCTAAGTGTCTACCTCAATAGAGATTTCTGTTCAGCATGGCATGATAGATTACAACATGTAGTACAAAACCATGCACACCCATTTTTCTGGTACACTGCAGAGAGAATCTCTTCAAAATTTGGGTCTGAAATGTTCAAAACCACTTTCCAAGGATAGATTTGGAGGTGGGATATTGCAGGGCACATACGGTGTGCAAGATTTTAGGCATGTTTAGCCAGGATACAAAGGTAAAGGTCTGAGAAAACACCACAAAAATCCATGCAAGGCCATTGCACTGTGCAAGATCTAAATGTTTATAACTTCTGCATGATAATACATGCAAAACTAAACTGGTCATTGCTTTTAAAAAAATCTACAAATATGAGGCTAACATGCACATTGCAGGCTGAGCACAGAGTTCCTCTTCCAATCTCCTTCTTCCAGCAGGTGCTCACTTTTATGCTGGTTCTTGTATTCAGAAAACACTTCATTAAATGGATAATATGGACAAAGAAGCAACGAGATTTGGATATACAGAGAGCAAATAAAGGTTTCATAACTATAGCCCATAGTATTGACTAAAATGTGATTATAAAAGAAACAGAGGAAAGTGGAAAAACATCACAGGCTAGGTAACATCACAGTCCATCTCCTTTGAAGACTCATGGCAAAAAATTGACTTAAGCCTTCAGCAAGCTCCCTGCTAGACATCACACCCAGCTCCTATGGATGACTGCTCCCATCACAGGAATAAAATTGCAGGGAAGAAATAGATCTTGTAAACCCCTGCTTCAACTAATCCTCTAGAGTGTCTCAGCCTCTGTCCCAAAAACACTTTCAAGTATGTGTTAAGAGTAGTAGTAGCTAAAAGAGGTTTTCTTTCATGTTTCCAGGGAAATCAGAAAGAAAGAGAACTTATGATGTTTCAGCAAAACAGGCCAAAACACATAGTGGGTATAAAACATGTGAAAGGCATAAAAACAGCAATCCTTCTCACGATCTAGATGAGACTGTCTGATGAATGGGCCAAGGATATGCATAAGAATAATAAATATTTACAGTCAAGGTGAAGAGGAAAAGATAGAGTTACTAGGTTTCTTCACCTCTATTTCAAGTATGATTACACTTCACTATTGCATCATTTAAATCTTTCAATTGTGTACCTTTGATGAGTGGCATGATCAAGTTCTATTAACTCCAGATTCTTAGCCCTTATGAATTAATACTTCCTCCSTTGTCAGTCATGGTACAAGCCTCATGGATGACAGGACTGATGACATGTAAATGCATGTGATCTGTAGCCCTTTTCATTCTCTGACATTCTGCACCTCCAATTTCTAATCCTGTCCTACATTCCTCTTCCTCTAACTAAACTCTGATAAGAAAAATATCTTAATCTATTTTCCCATTATTTCTTAAAGCTGCTACCAACCTCTCAACCTTTACTTGATAAATATAGCTGTCAAAAAACCGGGCATGAACCCAGAAATTAAGTTTTCTTACATTTTTATGTTAGTGATGTTGTTATCTATTTTCAATTGTAATTCACCATTGTTAAGGACATTGCAAGCTATTTAAACAAATCAGCATTTGAAGACACATTTTGAAAAAGCAGAAGTAAGTAATGTTTTATTTGCCACCTCTCCAGTCTCTTACAATAGCTTATATGTACACCATAGACAAATTAGATTATCCTTTCAGATGAGAAGAATCTACCCTTGTCTCTGATATAAAGAYGTGAAAGGACTATTTTGCTGGAAGGACACTACTTTGTAAACTAATCAAAATCATAGTAATATGTTGGAGTACCACCACATAATACTTACAAATTTTGGAAGCAAAACAAGCATGTGAAGCATAGCAGTGGGAGTTTTGGTTGAGATAGTTTAGGTTCAGAGAACTGTACTTTAAAATAATAGAAGGCAAAGAGAGAAATAGTTTAAGAATCAGAAAAAAATAAAGGTGAATTGGCCCATGGGACTGACTCAGAGCCATGCAATAAATGGAAACATGAGATAGAAATTAAATAAATAGGATCAAAATAACAGACATACAAAGCTAGTTTAAAAGACACGCCATACCATGTCTTCAGGTGAACACAGGCCTAAAGTCAAGGGTGAAGTGTACAAGAAAGAAATTTTGTACTAATTTGTCCCAGCACGCCTCCTAGTTTGCAAAAAAATCTGAAATTTATATCTTCAATCACTTGTAGATATATGCAAAGTGACATCCAAAGACAGGTGAATGCATTTCCTGTCCATTTCTCTAGTTTGAAAAGAGAAAGATATSTACAGAAGGTAAGATGTGTTTCAGGGACAAAATGCAAGCTTAGGGTTTGAAAAGAAAGCTCAAAAAACTGAAATGAAATTTAAAAAACAAAATCATTCAAGAGCTAAGTAAAAAGAGGAAATAAATTATGAAATCAGTACAAAAATAGCAATCATGAATACCCTGTTATTATAAAACATTGCATAGAGATGTGGAGTAGGGCTCAGTAGCTATTAAATATTAACATTAAAGTGCATGTCACTTTTGATGAAAGACTGCACAAAGCTTATGCCTCCTCTGTCAATAGATTTGAAATTATTCTCTATTCTGACTATACTGTACATCCACTTGGACGTGGTGAACAGAAAATCCATGAATTTTGCATCCTTTATCTGGTTAAATGTGAAGTCAGTTCCAAGCTGAAATGGAGTTATAAACAAAAGAAATGCCTTGGATGTTGATTTAGGTTTGCTTTACAGTGTTGATACTGTCTGGAGCCCCTCTATCAAATTCATAAGACTGCACATGTTCTGGAATAATAACCTGAGTGGAGGGAACATTGGTGGTTTAAGAAGGGCTTTTGGAAATATGAGTGGGGTTCAATCTGATATTACAAACTCCTAATTAAAACACTCATCCATGTGCTTACAAATGTTGGCATGTCAGATAGGTCCATTTCTAAAGTTGTGCACCTCATTTATCCTAAATATTTACAGTAAAGTGAATTCATCGCATTAAGCACATTCTGGAGGTACCTAACTCTTTCTATTTATCACTTAGACAGATCAAAGTATCATTGTAGAATAAATACGGATTTTTTATGTGGCTGAAGGTAGATAAGATAAATTCCCCCTTTGTAAATGATGCCATAAAAGAAAACAATAATTCAACTCTACTGAAAGACATGAGGTTTAATTCAAGAACTATCCAGGAACAAAAAACCCTAACATTATTATTTACTTAAATATATTTCATTGGAAAAAAAAAACCTTCAGAAAAAATAAGTAATTCAGGCTTATGTTTAGTACATTTATCAGTTTTCTGTGAAGAAAGAAATAGCTTAATCTGAAAAAAGACAACATGTATCATGATAATTACAACAGAGAGCTATTATAATATTGCTGTGTGTTTGACAAAAAGCCCAGAAGGATTTCTAGGGGTATAGGATTATTTCACTCTTCATTACACTATTACTTCTGCTAAGTAATGGATATTCCCATGGCAAAATCTGGTATGTAATACAGTGTTGGTGCAACTTTGTCCCGGCACTCCCTTTCTGATCCATTTTCCTTCCTGTAGCAAAGGGCTCTATGCTGACCCCTTAAGTCCARTGGATCTGTTTTGTTCCAGTACAATGGAAAAGGGAAAAGGGGAGCAACAGCAATCATAGGATTTGGTGCAGAGATGAGTGTGACATCATAGTAGAGCCAGTTCCTGAGTCACTTTGGTGGTGTGTCTCATCATTTTACCATATTATAAAGATTTATGGGGAAAAGTATTTAAAAGAAAACAGCAAATAGCTGAATTTAGTCCTACTGACAGGAAAACACATAAAAGCAGCAAAGATTTTTTTCAGTAGAACAATGACCTCTGTAATCCTGCAATTTGAAAAACATTAGGCATCTGACAATAGAAAAAGTTTGACAAGTATTAGATTTGATGGACTTCATCTATCACTCCTGGGCTGGTATGGCAATTCATGACTGCTGGAACAGCACCTGTTCAAAAGAGACACATTCCACTGGCATAGTGTTGAGATTCGAAGTTCGCATAATCCCGGAACCAGGAATCATTCTGTGACCATCKGCTCAGGTCAAGGCCACTCACTGTCTCTGATCCTCAAGGCAGAACGGTGGGCACTTCTCTGAGAGTGCAGCTTCAGCTGGGGTCTGCACAAACAGCAAGGCGAGGTACAAGATCTCAGTGGTGATGGATCCTAAGGATTAGGGAGGCTTTCTTAGCCTGAAACACTGCAGCAGAGTAACTGAGTAAATGTAATTTTGACCTAGTTATAAGAATGTGAACATCTAATAGAGAGTTACTCACAGTAGTTAAAGCTATGATTTTACCCAGTGAGCTGGAACTAACCCTTTCGAGTCGATACAAACATAGTTTTAAAGTGTTTTGATTGTCCAAGGATAAGCACTGAGTAACCCAATTGCCTTAGTTACACTAGGACAACTTGTATAATAAAGCCAGTGAGTGGATGTGCATCCAGACAAACCTCTCTTTACCTTGGGGGTGGAAGCATCACCGTGTTTCAGTGAGCAGCCACCCATCTGTAACTGTTGACTTTTAGAAAGAAGGATGAAAAAGAGATTAAACTCCAGTGAGTCAGGGAATAACTTCAGATTCCTATAATTAGCAGGAATCAAGAGCTTTTTGAAATGTGTTTTTCATGAAAGGAAACCTCCTTCCAGCTGTCTTTCTCTAAAGCCCACCACTGTTCTCTGCTTGATTTTACACTGCCCACAGGTCGCCCCCACAATCTGAGCCAGCCTGTGGGTCTTCTAGGCCCAAGGCTGGCATAGGGGAATCCCTTTATGCTTCTTCAGTCTCTTGAAATTTTGGACAAACAAAAAAATTGCAATTTTTTTTAGGATACAAGGCCCTAAGTTAGACTGAAGCCGACTTGGCAGAATATATTGTTCATATTTGAATTCATTTTTATCTAGTTTAAACTTCATAACTAAGAGGTGTGTATTTTAACCAACAAAATTGATAAATTAGTGCATATTTAATCAAAATGGCTTGATTATCAAGCCTTGCCCTCAGAAGACAGCAGTGGCTTTCTAAAAACATTTAATTTGTATTGCACTGACATCTATGGAAGTGATAGAATGTTCAAACCCCTTCCAGATGCATTCTAAGGTATTCTTTCCTATTCTTTACTGCACATGCCAAAGTCAATGAGAAGGAGGGAGGACATTTTTCCACCTCTACAAAACATCTGTGCTGCCAAGAGCAGAGATGATGAAGTTCACAGTGGCGCCAGGGCTGCATGGCAAGCCACAAACAAGAAGAAGGGCAGCAGTATCAGCATTTTCCTTACGGCTGTTTCACGGCTGACCAACCAATGCTGGTCAAAACATCTGTGGCAGAGCCCAAGACTGATTTACGAGGTATCGTAGCACTGCCAGCATCACTGACAACCACTTCCATGCCTACRAAACATCTTCAAGTGTCCTTCTCTCCAAAACAGCACAGTGTCTCTGCCTCTTCAGGATGCCAGAGGATGGTCTAACCAAGGACAATAGTTCTTCCACTGCACCAGTCTCTGCTAACCACCATCAAGAAGCATCCACCATTGATCCTCTTTTGTTGTTCAGCAAGAGCACTGCTGAAACAATAATGAGATTGAGGGTGGGAGGAGGGTGGTGGGGGGGGTATTTCAAGGACAACAGCAATGGTCAACATCAAGTGGGAAGAAAAATGACTGTCATCAGCATGCAAAGCTTGCCAGTGAGGTTTTCAAACAAGGGAAACATAATCAAGTTTTTAAGGCAGAACCACAATGCAAGCTCAGCACTTTTGCCATTATTGGAGCTACTGATAACAATTACTCTTGTGGTGGCAGGGACAGGGACAGGGGTCTTCTCTCCCTCTTGATTTTGACCTTTGTAAATCTTTTGGCATTGATGCAGCAATTACTGCTTAAACCCATTACAGACATGGATATGGAGCTATCATCAATCACTACTTTTTGAAGGCCCAGCATCCTGTTGTGCTATACACTGCATGAGCACTAAACAAAAGGCTCGCCAAAAAAAAATGCCCATTTCTTGTTTAATAATCAAGGGGAAATCAAATTCCTGAGAGCCAGGAAGATAGATGTTAAATCTAAAGAAACATCATTTATGATTCTAGAATGACCTTCCAACATCTGCTCTGCTGTCTATTCACAGTTCATAGCACTGCTGTAACTGCATGGGGTGAGTACAGGTTTTATTTTAATAGTTGCTTAGTAGGCAAGCAGCGGCTAACGAAGCAGGCAAACAGTTTCCTTACACCTACACCATGCAGTAAAAAAAGGCCAGAAACAATTTCATTTGTTTCAAATACAGATCATGTGCTTTTATAAAAAAGGGTCCATACTCTAGTGTGACCTGTATCGAGCTGCTGCTGTACAGGGTACAGCAACTGCTGTCACCAAGGTGCAAAACAGGTGCTGGAGTTCTTACATGAGCCACAGATAAAGAACACACACAGCTGAACCTGTGAAAGCTGGGTAGGAACAACTGAACTGTCTTCCTGAAAGCATAGGAAGAAAGGTGGAATACTAAGAGAAGTCTGATTCTTTTTCATCTGGTCATCAGGGCCATTTAGAGGCAGGACCTTGTTTATTATTATATATAGAAGGAAATGCTTTTTATCTAATTTTTAAAGCCTGTGCATATCTATACACATACATACATATATGTATATGTACACACATATATACATGTAATAAAACTTCCATAAATATACACTTATAGACTTACACATACAATGTTTATATATGTGTACTCCTGTAAGTATCTTTAAAACCTGTAATTTGTCACCTTCAGGTTTCTTTTTTTTTTTTTTTGAGAGAGGTGCTGGTTAAATTTCTAATATTGAGAAAAATATAAATGGTATAAATCTTCATGAAGGCGATCAGCTTCTTCTAGAAGGTAGTTGTGATGGATATTGTTCCACAGTATGTTCCAGTTAATTACTGTACAGAAATCTGGCATGMAAGTTCAGAAGGAATAAACACTATTGTTTCCAATGCCTTGGTTTCAAACTCTACTTTAGACTGAAATCCCTAAGTAAAATGTCTTTTCTCCATGAAAGCAAGATAGCTGCAAAAAGAGATTCAGAAACATGTGAAAGATGATTTTCCTACAAAGGAACATATGAACATTCCATAAGAAAATGCCCAAAAGAAAGGCGGTTTTAACTAATGATAGTTTTAGGAAACCTGTTAGGTTTTCAGGATTTTTACAGAACTGTGAAAGTTTGAGATGTCTGTGGACTTCAAAATCACAAGAACACAGAGAGGCAGAAACCCTAAGGTTCAGATTGTGCTCTGAATTGGCTGGAAATGAGGGGATTCAGTAGTGTCTATGCTAATAAAGCCAACACTGGCATTTAACTCCTGCAACAGGGGCTAAGGCTGGCAGTGCTAGAAAGCTCACATGCAGACCTCTGCAGGAAGTCTCAGCCCCTGGAGTTTTAAGCTTGCAGGAGGAACACAGATTTATAAAAGCTTTTTGGAGAGGGATGAATGAGCCATTTATTAGTTGAATTCTTAGGAGGCATCCAGGAAGACTGAATAAATGTATGGCATGGTAAAAATAGCTTTTTCATGGGATACTTGAAGCCAGAGAGTCATAAGAGGTAATCTGGGACAGAAAACATAACAACTGACTATCTGCTTATTAATAAGGAGATCTGGCACTCTCTGATAGCAGTTTTGCAGACRTTCAGCACTTCAAAGGACCTACCAACTTAAAAATCTTCAGCCCCCTTATGTCTGTCAAACATGCACAATTCAGCTGTCACAAGGGGATGCAGGTGCCCAGAGCTGAACAAAGGAAAGGACAATGATAAGAATCCACAGCAAAACTGCAATGAGTGACTCATTTCCTGCCTTTCATCAAAGGTTCTGTCCAGAAGACTCCCCCACCAGACCAGGGCCAAACCTCCAAACCTGAGAGRGTCAATGCCCAGCTGTTCTACACATAGCTTTGGTACTAAATGTCTGATTCAAAASCATTATGAAAAGTTTCCATCTTGCTCTCTTGGCCTTCACATTCTCYATTTTTCCTACATGAGAATGCTTCTGACACTCTGAGGCAAGTTAGTTTTCTCTTGACAGCTTAATAATTAAGTAGGTACTGTAAACTTCCTAACAAAAGGAAGCTGGTAAAATTGTCCAATTTGCTAAGAGAACTGCAGTTTCAATTTGCAGTTTTTGTAACTACAGACCTGAGTTGGATTCYAATATCAGAACCTATTAAAATATCCAAAGGCAAAATAACTGCTCTGGGAGGAGAGGTCTTCCAAACTACCTGTAGGCAGTGACAGCTTAATAATATTTGATTCATCCCCTAAAGCATAATTGTCAAGAAGAAATATCTCTGAGGATATTTCCAAGAGAACTGGACATGAGGGATGACCTTCATAAATAAAGGTAGTCAGACCCACAGCAGGTGCAATGTATACATATATTACGTCTCTGTCTGTCTCTTTCTACTTTTTAAAAGAGAACAGAAGAAGAATGAGAACAACCTTCTACTCATTGTTGTGGTGACTTTGAAACTTCAATCTTTTTTGTTGRTTCTGAATTTGCATCAGAAACACCAAAAAGTTTAAACTAAACCTTTTTTTTCTGTTTCTTAGTCCTTTGTATAAACCAGACATAAGACATAGCAACTGAAAAGGTCTGCAAAAACTAGACCAGTACACCAAAGGCAATCAATCCTTTCWGAAAGCAATGGTGTAATATGACAGAAACAACTAATACTGAAAAAACAACTTGGGGCTGTATTACATCCTTCCAGTCCTTAGAGTTAAAAATCGTTCAAYTCTCAGCATAGTTTAGAGCAACTCCTGAAACTTTTAAAGCTCTCTGACATCAAGGAACAATCACAGCCACACCAACAGGACCACTGACATTCTGTGATACTATTGTCCATAGTGTGCTTCCAGGACATCTCCTCCCCTGAGACATCTAGGAGGGATCAAGGCAGTCAGACACCTTAGCYCCTCACTGACCTTAGTCTTCATGGAAAAATGGAAATACTCAGTTCTTCATTTAGGGAATWCAAGAGTAAGAAGGACAGGACAAGATGTAGTTGAGGCCCAGCTTATATACAACCAGCACCAGAACAGAGGGGAACTACTTGGTGGTGTTAATATGCAGCCGAACACAGTTGATCCCATCGAAAGAGGAAGTACAAAGTCAGGGCCTTCATATCTGAAAACTTAAGTTACCCAGATTCTCCAGAAAATCATTAGATCATCTCCATTTCCTACTTTTCAGACCAAACACTTAATTTGTAGGCATTAAATTTGTCCAGAGTTTATCACTGGTAATGCTTCATCACATTTYATTTTCAGGATAGCAGCTTTTTCTCTTTTTTTTTTTTACAGACTGAGTAAAAGAAATCTTATCAATAATAATACACAATACCAGAAACATTTCTTGGTTCTCTGACTCAGGAGTATGTGGCCACATCCATTCATCCTATAAATATATCAGTTTTTTGCGGTTGAAGTGGTTTGACAGGAAGTGGGATTTCTGGGATATGCTGTGATCATCAATRGGTGCTCAGATTTTAATATTGGCACCTGGTTTGATCATTGGGACATTGGATCCGCCTCTGAGAACACAAGGGTTAAAAGCAGAGCTCTCTCTTGGGAAGCCCTCTTGGATTTCCAGYGGGAAAAGGGTTTGGATCTCTCCCCCGGCTCAGCTGCTGGCTGGGCAGGGGGAGGGGAAAAGCCAYGTGGCCKGGAGGAGGTAGGCCTGACCCTGAGGGGCAGAAGGGTGGATGAGAGGTGTACCGGGAGGCACCGGGCAGCCCGCCCCCSCAGCCCCCRCCTTGGGAGACGGAGAGAGAAAGAGAGAGAGAGAGAGAGCCATGCCTGAGACTGTTATCTTGAAATTTGATATCATGTGCTACCAGCACAGCCCGGCCTGCGGCCTGCGGCAAAGGGTAGGGGGGAGGCGCAGTGCAGTGAGAAGAGGAGTCTGGCCACTTGTAGGAGCTTTTAACCCTTTTTTGGACGGTGAAAACTTTGCAGAGCATTGACCTTTCCTGGAGGGGAGATGGAGTGGAGGATGAAGAKGGAACTGAGCAAGTGATGAAGGTCTGAGCAAAGGAGAGATGTGAAAAGAATAAAGAACCTTTGAGGGGAAAGAGATGATGGAGTGGCTTTTATGCTGGACTCTTTTTGTGTAGCCATGGACAGAGCCATATTTCCTTGTGATGCAGAGACTGCATTCCAGGGGGAGGCAATGCCACAGGACCAAGAAGATTCAGTGTTGGTGCCCCTCAGCCCCAGGGCGTGAAAATATGGGGGGGACAGGTGTCCCGAAGGAGAGACTGTGCCTTTTTGGAATGGGACAAGGCATCCTTAAAAGACAACCCTGGAAGCAGCTCTGGTTTGTGTTCAGTGGTGAGAGCACTGGACATGAAAGAAAGAGGTCACCATGGCACAATAAGAACTCCTCTCCTCTTGATGAACTAAGGATKGATTGTCTAAAGGGTGGTGCCGGACCGAGAGTCAGTGATTTGGGAGATGGATGTATTGGAAATGTTCTGGGGGGAGGAGGAAATGTGTTTGTAAAGTTTTCATTTTTCCTGGGTGTGTTCCTTTTTATATATAGTTGTAGTGTAGTTAATAAAGTTTTGTTTTCTTTATTTCTAAGTAGGAGCCTGCTTTGCTTATTCSTGGTCACATCTCACAGCAGAAACYAGGRAAAGTGGATTTTCATGGGGGCACTGGCATTGCGCCAGTGTCAAACCATGACAGTGGTGTATAGCCCTGGCTGAAGCATSGTCCAGATACAGCAAGCAACAAAACACTGTTTGCTGTCAAACCTCCTCATTGTTTTCTCCCTCAAACTTCCTTCATCTCTGTTGTCACTAATTATTTTTAAACTCTCATGAGCACCATGATTATACTGTGGTTATAAAGGATGACACTTTCCCTCCTAAATTTAAAATTCTTTACTGGGGTCTTAGGAATCTTCCTGTGTCTCTCTACTGTCAATAGCAAAGGACAAACAGGTTTACAGGATGGTGTTCCAACCCTTCCGAGAAGGATGAAATGCTGTAGCCTAGCTACAAAACTACGCAGAAGACCCTGCACACAGAGAGATTATCAGTCATTCTGTATTACCATGGAAAGAATAAGAAGGACTTAAGGTCCTGCAAGTGTATGTTCTGGGTGTGGTTTTACTCATCCATCAGTTCACCTACAACCACAATGGTGGAGCACAGAGTTTATTAAATTCATAGAAGATGATGACTTTCGAGTGTCAGGGCATGAATTGTAGGGACATCTTCATAACTTGAAAATACAAATTAGAAAAATTTGAAAAGAAAGTCAAGACAGCCAAACACAAAATGTTTCAGGTAGCTAGAAATTATCAGACTTAGTAAAAAAGATTGCAAGATGATAAAGAAGATACACTAGATGACACCTTGACATCTTTTCTTTTTCTCTATGCATTTTTCTTTTTCTGTATGTCTGGAGGAGCCTATCTCTACTTAATGGCTAAAAACAACATCTATGCAAAGTATTTAGTGTCCTAATGTCAGCATTTTCTGCACATAATATGAAGAGAAAGAGAGAAATAAGAAATAATTCACTATGTATTCACTCTCTAKCAATAAACTGTTCTCATCACATGCCTGATCACATATATTAGAAGCAGAAGATCCTCAGTTTGGTACAACAGACATTCAAGGACTATAATTTTTTTTTAMCTTAATGCAGAGTATAGAACAGAAGATAGGACAAATATTTCAGTAGTGTCTCTATTCTTTCTTGAGCTAAATTAATTTCAGAATCTGCACTTGAAACGTAGGACTTATCTTGGTATCTGATAGCTACAAAGTGACCCAGACAAAACACCAGAAATATGGAAGATATAGTATAATGGTTACAATCCATATCAGGAAGAGGAAGGATCGCATTACACCTTGGAAAGAGAATGTCTAAGTAAACCTGCAAGGGACTTGAGCTCTCCCAGGAATAAACAGTTCTGCACTGTCTGTGATAGTACTAAATTTCAATACAAAATTAAGGTGAAGGAACAAGGAAAAGGAGTGCAATATTGATTGAAAATATTCCTTTGGTAAGTCATAAGCAGTACATAAAATCACAAGATGATTTGCAAAAGTGATAAATTGTTCCTAAAGACAGATTAACAGAAATAAAAACTGTATCATATGTTGTCCTCAACCTTTCTCTCTGCAGTGCTAAGCAGTATTTAGCTGTGCTTAGTCAGAATTCTGTTTCCTGGACTTCACYCCTTCATGTACCAAACAATCAGAGGCAGCTTCTTGGCACTGACTGAGTCCCTTCTGACAAACTTTTCTCTCAAGTTAATCTAAAAGTGAAGATATGGAAAAATGTCTTATTATACAGCAGCAGTCAGCTTTTTTGTCCTAGGAGATTTTTTTCTAAATTAGCAATCATTTTAGTGGCTGGAAATCACTAGTTTTTTCTTCTAACTGACTTGTTTCTCCTAAATCAGAATGAAGACTAATGACAACTTAAATGCCAGGAACAGTCTGAGAGGCTAAATTAAGTTCTTGCTTTCATCCAAAYGCAAGAAAAATTTTGTGATTTCAAATTAAACTCATGGGTCGCATGAATATAAGTCCCTGGAAATGTTATTGATTCCAGTTAATACCTACTGCCAAATTTTGCACTGATTTACACCATCTGCCACCATAGAGTCACTCACTAAAATCTGTGGAAGATTTGGTTCATTACACAGTTTCATTTCTTTGGTATCATATACTGCAAAGGAACAGAAAAAACTCCATGTTCTAAAAACYTCTAATCCATTCTCATAACAGCAAAGCTTAAACATTTTCCTTCATTTGTGCAGATGGAATTGTCATTATGCAGACAGTCATTTAGAATTATTTGTTTCACCCATTATCTTTTGAATTGACTGTTTCCATTTACACSTTAAACATTTAAGAACTTCTTAGTCACATTTTTCTAGTTTGAGTCACTATTGTCAGACACATAGTGCTGTATAAAAGAGATGTTAAGAGACTTTGTCTTCATTTTTTATGTGAACACACTGTTGATTTTTCATTGCTGAAAAACACTGTGAAACATTGTGATGATTCATAGTAGCAGACATTTATTGCAGAAATTTTTGTCCTTTCATGCCAACCAACTTGCAGTGATAATGGCAGATAGCAGGTGCTGGAGTTGCAGTGGTTGTTTTGAGATGTGTGATTCAGTTTAATTGGGTACTTTATCCATTGGTATCCTACTCTTTCACTGCTCTGGTATTGTCCCTCCAGCAGTAYGCTCCAAAACAATTTTGTTGACTGCAGAAATCCAGCTATCCATTTCAATTCTCCCTAAGAAAGCAGGGCAAATAAGCACCAAAATCTTTTACTCCCGCTGTCTTTCCAGAAGACTCTGAATATGTAGCACTTTCTGCTAATGCACTGAATTTTTATCTTCTGTGTAATTTCAACATTATGTTGTCAGTTCTGAATGTTAATGTTGATCCTGAGCCAAGATCAACAGTTTCAGATATCTAAAAGATATTGAACTTTCCAGCTGTGGTGAACTTCATCTTCTGCCTTTTTTGTAGGTTCTGGTGGGATCTTCTATCATGCCGGGTAATATTTAGACCACCTACAAAGGTCTTTAAAAGCAAGATTGTTAAGTGTAGTTCAGTCTGTTCTCTTCAGAATCACCAGATTCTGTCTTCACACAGAAATAAAATAGTCAAAAGGTAGATTTCATATCTAAACTTCCTACTAAAAGCTACATTTTTTCTGCAGTTATGCACTGAATACACAGTCAAGCAGTGTCAAAATGCAGATTAACAGAAGTTGTCCTGGATCACATGCAGCTCTCATACATACAACTTAGGAGACACTTAGTCCAAAGATAGATCTAGAGCTGATCAGAACATGGAAAATTGTGCAATTTGTTCTGATGGAGATGACAGAATCTATTACAGATAATACCCTTAAATAGTAAACCATAGCAAAGGAGGCCCTCTTCTTCCCCATTTCACACATGCAGGACCACAAGCTAGATGCTACAGGAAGGCAACCCAATCATATGAAGACATTGTTTGATCTGTATCATTGGAATTGTTTATGCATACAAAATGTAAGCCAGAAGAGTCAGAGGTGGCTGTTTCTTATAAAAATGGTGATTTCAGGTAAAATGAGGAATGCTTAACAGCCATTTCACCTAGACRTTTATAAAAATAGGATTACACTGAACATGCCTACAAACAATGGGMATTCAAAGAAAAAATGAAAATAATTCTAACTCAAAATAACCCCTTATTTTAGGTAAGTCCTCATAGAAGGMAAAGACCAATGTTTCAAAGAAGATCCATCCTTTACAGAAGATGATTGAAGACCAAGGCTTGTGGATGCCTGCCAAATGGAGATACTTCCATTTTGGGACACCTATCCCAGCACCACTAGCAGCAGGGAGGCACTGCGCCGATTTCCGTGGTTCAGGACAGCACCTAAGGCAAACGCCCTGTGCTATGACAACAGCGCTACCTTGTGGTAGGACATGGCTTGGCTTTTGGCTACAGTCAGCAAAAAAAGAAGAGAGCGCTCTCCAGCTGTGTGAATTCAGTTTTATACGGTCCCAGGGGAACCAACATCCAAAGAGAACGAGGGGGAGGTTGCAACAGCTTATAAGGAGGGAGGGAAACAGGGGAGGAGTCAGTCCTTGGACGAATAGAGTTTCAGAGGGGAGTGGGATACAAAAGATTGACTTAGGGAAAACCCCAATGRGGATAACTTGAGGGTGGGGCCCCAGCCCCTGAGCCAATCACTTGATGCTCTAGCTGGAAGTTTCTAGAGAGTTCTAGAGAGAAGGGTGGGAGTGCCGAGTGATGGACAGGGCACCGGGGAGGGATTTGAGAAAGGATACATTAGTCGCCAAGGCAACTGGGGAGGAGTTGGGATCACTGGCAGCACAAGGCGAGGAGGAGAGAACCAGGGCAGAACCATGACATGATAGGGGGAACAGAATAGTCCAACTTATACAGACACAACACAACACGTCAGAAAGCACAGTTGTGTTTTAAACACTAATACTTTCAGCTTTACATTTAATTAGTGATGACTATGACAGAAGGCACAGTTAGAGCAAAGAACAAATACAAGTGAAAAGTTTAATGMACTATAAAAAGATATAAAACTCCATTTCTGTCATGGGTCAGAACAGATTTCAGAAGGAAAACKGAAGGGTTTTACTTACAACAGCTTCAGTTATTTTGAAAACAGTAATCATGAGAGAAACCAACAAACATTGAGATGACAGGGKATGATCATTTTGGCTAGTCTTTGGAAATGTGAGATCAATAATAATTCAAAGGTTTTTGGTTGTTTATATTCTATAATGTTTTCCTATCCACTTAGTTCCATTAATATCCTTCTAGTCTCCAAGATTTCTGAAACKGTCAGCTATAAGCCAGTGTGCTGTAAAAGACCTTAGTTTGTATCCTTGGTTTTGGCACTGTACCCCGTCTGCATCCAGTTCCTGTGATGAACATCTGCACTGACATTCCTTCTCAGCAAATAGATTTTGTTACAAATGATCCCATTATTGATTTTGTAGTAAGTTGAGTAAATCCTAAGTCTCAAATACAGTATGGTGGTTATGTTTCACAGCTCTCAGTACCTTTTTGGCATTCAAGTTGTGCTAGCCCCTACTAAAATCATTCTGTTGTGATATGAAGCACAAATACATTTTTACTGTTACAGTTGCTGCAGTCCTGCCAATTATTTTAATGCTGCCATATGAGAAATAAATGAATGCTAGATGCTTGTTTCAGCAGCTGATTTTTAAACAAAATCATTCTCTGCATTCTTTGCAGAATGTGCTTTGATCCCAACAGATTCCAAATCATGGAATCTAGCCAACTTCTTGTGAGGCAAGCCTGCCTTTTACAGACAGACACAACATAGATGCCTCTTTTTACTATTTTTGAGTAAATGTGATCTATTGTTGCCTTTGCTACACTTAAATTAGCAAAGCCTGCAGCATTTTGCAAAACAGACCTAATGACATTTTAACCACTACTACCCTCTTTGTCAACAAAGACCATTAGAAATAGGAGCAGGTTTTTTTTTTTTAAATCGCACACAAAAAAATTAAACATCCTTTCTCTGCCCCTCCCCTCTCCCACCAAATTATTTCTTTATGGTCCCAAAGCGTGCTTGCATTTGAGTGACAGATTCTCAGTCCATCACATGCTACTAATTCCTGTTTTCAATAGTAATGAGGCCTGTCAAATTACAGCTTGCTGATAAAATGCTAGACAAGATTGAGAGGAAATCTAAGGAAATTTGAAGGTTAAGAGGTTAGAAAACCTCCCCCTGCACCTATTGAATCTCAGAGATCAATCTAACATTTTTTAAGTCACTAAACAGAGTGAAATATATCTTAGCTTTCCTAAATACGTAGAAGGACACAGCTGCCAGACAGATAATTCAATGTGCTTTTTTCCCCTGCCTATGGTRAAGGTGCTGGAACTAGATGTTCCTTTCAACCCAAGCCATCCTGTGTTTCTGTGATTTGAGAGCACCTATTTCTTCCTGTTCCTGTAAAGGAACCTGGGRCCCAGAAAACATGCTGAATCAACTTGCTGGGCCAGGCATCCTCTGCTGATATGTGCCACCAACCCAAGATCAATGGCTGAGTGCTGCCCCTGCTAACTGCTCTCCATGCATTCTGTCGCACAGAAAAGGACGATCACGGGAGAATTGACAGCAAATATGACATTAACCCTCAGCAGCTGAACTCTTGAATATCTACCCACAGTTCCTGATTGAATCAACATGGGATTTTAAGATACCATTTACTTATGCACAGATATCTCAAAACCAAGGAGATTTTTATGTCAAGATGGTGACTGGGAGGTAGGTAGGCAGCCAGAGGCAGAAGTAGCTTTGGAGTTTGAGCTGCATTCTCAGCAAATTACCACTCACAGAGAAAAATGGAGAAAGGGGATGCAGACCTGTCTTTGATAGGTTTATCTCATGAACATTTTGTGAAGATGCTCACCAATAATTTGTGCAGGTATATGACTAAAAAAGCAGAGCCCGGGCACAGAACTCGTTCTCTCTCTTTTAGATATCTTCATTGCCTATATCCCAAATATTCCTTCTGAGATCCCTGTATGACCAGCGGAAGAAAATAGACTTTCCTTGGGAGTACTTCACTTGACAATGGCATGGATATTCAGGACTCAGACCTTTCTAGGAAAATCTCTAGGCCACTGGCATTTGATGACTGGCACAGGAACCACAGTGCRTGAAAAAGTGGTTTGGCATCAGACACAAAAAAACCATGCCGTGATTTCTGTCTATTTCCTAACAGCAGAAGGCATGATGAGTAGAAAGAAACCATCCCAAAGGTTTTCTTTACCCTATATATTTCAATTCCTTCCTAGGACAGTGCCAACCAGAGCTGCACTTGCTGACAGCTGTTGCCATTCATCCATGTTTGTTACACACATCTGCTGTATTCTTTAAATTTTTTCTCTGTAATATGGATTTTTGTCCAGGATTTAGATTGCATTTCTGGATAGCTGGATAAAGGGAGCAGAAGATTGTTTACWGCCTGCAGAAGTGGAGAAAGGCTCTGTGCAGAAGTGAAATGAAGAATATTCTTGGCACAAAATCAACCTGCCACAGTGTGTTGTGCTTGCYTGCCTGCCCCAGAGCCTGACTGTCAGTGTGCACTGTGCAAGTGTACGTACTTCAAAGAGCTACTTCAGTTTACTCCTGCTGAGAATTTGCCCCCCAGGCTATAAAGTACTTACCAGGCACATGATATATGTCTTTACCCACAGTTTGCTTATATGTTATGTATCCTTCTTTGTGATGTAGCATTGTTATTAAAAGGCACAATGAAAGTTTGAACAAGTAAACTTTACTATATTGTGATGTCCCACCCATATATTCATCAGCAATCCTATCTGCTAGATAAATTGGAGATAGAGAAACAGTACATTATTTCTGATTTGAATACTGTTCTTTGCATCTGGATTTAAAAAAAAGTCACCAGTTGGAATTATGTAAATCCTATTCAAAGGAAAAGGAGTCTACTTGTCGAGATTTGTTCTGGCAGGGTGCATGCTCTGTGTTGACATGTTTTTCCTGAATTACACAAGCTGGTGCTTATAAACATACCAGAACCAAAGCAACACAGCACAACTCAATCTTTACCATAGGACTACAAAGTTAATACATTGTTGACTCAAAGAGTAGGTACAATTAGCTAGACAGCTTATTTTTCTTTGAAATATTCCTTTCCTCCCATGCTTATTTTTCCTTGAATAGATGATAGATAATTTTATGTAGAACTTAAAATGAAAAGACAAATGATAGATTTCAAAGACACTCAGTCAATGGGTTACTAGCTTAAGGGCTCTCCAAAACCCTTCTGGTAAGCAGCCAAGATATGAACTATTTATCAAGGTAATGAAGTTTATCTTTATGGTCACAGTAGGCATCACCTCGCAATGCRCACTTGCTGCTTAAAAATAGAGTTATTTTGACACATGGCTTAAAAATAAACTATTTTAAAAAACCCAAAAAACAAAAACAGACTGTTACAGATGTAACTTTAAAGATATCTAATTACATGCAGTGCTAAGGTGAAATGCATAGCTAAGCAGCTAAGGGAAGAGAGCTTGACTCTTCAAAGAACTCTCTAGGAGTTAAGACTCTAAACTTCAGCTTCAACCCTTCACAGMTTTGGTGGCAACCACAGTTTAACTGTTTAATCCCCACCCTTATGTCTTCCTACYGCAGGACTCTCTCCTTTTGGCTGTCCTGTAACAGCCATTCATGGCATTATGTGGTCAAATTACTATAGCTAAAGAAACAACATTGTTGCTTATGTAAACCAAAAAAGTTTGCTGCACCATCGCTTGAGCAAGAAAGTTGTGCTGGCTTGGGCTGGGGTAGAGTTAATTTTCTTCACAATGCTTTGGATTTGTCATGAACACAGGGTTACAGACAGTTTTTTGCTATTGCTGAGCAGGGCTTACACAGCCAAAGCTGTTTCTGATTTCCATACTGCCATGCTARTGAGAAAGTTGGGAGTGCATTGAAGGTTGAGAGGAGACACAGCCAGAACATGTGGCCAAGTGCCCAGAAGGTTTTTCCAGACCATATRGGATCATGCTCAGTATATAKATCTGGGGGTAAGAAGGAGRAAGATGAGGAAGTTTGAAGTGATGGTGTTTTTATACCAAAGTAGCCACTATGTGTGATGGAGCCCTGCTGTCCTGTAGGTGGCTGAACACCTGCCTGCCCTTGGGAAGCACTGAATTATTTGCCTGTTTGAGTGTGGGTTTTGCTTCCTCTTTTGAACTGTCTTTATGTCAGCACATGAGCTTTTTGCTTCTACCCTTCCGATTCTCTCTCTGATGCTGTTGGTGGGGGAGTGAGCAGCTGTGTGGGGCTTGGCTGCTGGCTGGTGTTAAACCAGAATAGCACATCATCATAACCTAAAGCTAATCATCCAGGGGCCCTATCRAGCTCTTTTAGGTATGTGACTTGCACTCTGAGTTGTCAAAATTGCCTACATGTGTTTTTGGAAGTGTATATATCTGACCCGATCTAGACAAATTCAGTATAAAAATTCACATCTGAGCTCATTGGCCCAAGCTCTCTGTGTAGTCAGCAGAGAGACAGTTACATTCAAAATGAGATTCATATGACTTTTTATGGCTCCTTCAGGACTAGATGAATTGAACAGTAAAATGGACAATCTGTCTTCACTGCCTACAAAGAGAGCCTGGCGTAATTAGCTCAGAAATACTGGAGATACCTGCTTTTGCTCAACTGAAAAMCACCACTTTCGCTCTCCATACTCACAGCTGCCTTTGATTCAGTTTATATCTGCTGACTGAATTCAGAAAGTCAGATCACTRACTGTATGCATTACAGATATGTTTTTACATAGCAAGTCACTAGAAAGGACAAAGTTTTTGTGCACTTGCTAGAAGAGAGAGAAGAGAGCAAGGTCTTGAACACTGAAAATCMCATGGCAGCCACTGGGGATCAGAGCTAACCCCGAACAAACCTGTGATGACCTGTAAACAAGACTTTCTYCAGACAGTCTGTGTCTAGGCTTGCTTGTCCCAGAATGTTTGCAGGATATTCAGACACAAGATGGGACTTTGTTATACAGACTCTATGAACACCCAAAAGGGCTATCAGATCTTAAATACATAACATTGTGAATAATGAATGAAGGGCAGGGTCGGCAGAGGCATAGGACCAGGGGTTACCATTCAGCGTGAGTTTTTCTTAACCACTTCAGATACCCCAAACTGCAATTTGTAGAACTAGCCTATCCATTAATGAGTGAGATAGCACAGATTAACAGATTAGACTGAATGCTTAATTTTCAGACAAGAAAGTGAGATTAAATTTGACCACCACTAAATGAGTTTCAGAATTAATTTGCCTCAAGTTATGAAGAAATCTGTTCAAGGAAGTTGCAAGATGGATTTTACCTTTACTATGATGCATCCAAGTAATTTCGAATTAAACACTGTCATTTCTTAAACCATCATCTTCTTTTTAAAATGAAAAACTTTTGTGATTAAACTTACTTAATAAAAGATATACACCCTCACACTCACATCAAATATGAAATCAAATTAATAAATTCATATATTTCTGCAAAATTAATAAATGCAGTTCCACACACAACACTTTCTTTTTAGAAGAGCATGAATTAATTTCATTAGTGTTTTATTAATGACATAGAGGGAAATAAAAAACTCTTTTCATACCTTCTTTGTTCAACCAGTCACAAAAGGAACTAATAATTTGGTTGCCGGTTTTTTGCTGTAATTTCAGAGGTTGTTTTTACCTGCAGACAAAAAAAAAAAGAGACTAGAATGTTCTCATCATCAAGGAAGAGCAAAAAATTTCATTATTTATAGAAAAAAAGAATATGTTTCTTCCACACATTTCAAAACCCTGCCTTTTTTGTTCCTGATTATTTCCACAAAAAAGGATTAGATAGGCTCCAACATATTCAAAGACTACTTCATAAAGCCATTCTAATTTAGCTCTGTGTTTGTCAGCAATTTGGGAGAGAATGATCTTGCACTTTCTGAAAGACAAGTGAAAAGTAAACCAGCCCAATATTATGCTTATTTGAAGAGAATAATTAGAAAAATAATTCTTAGAAAAATATTTATTTCTGATAGCACTTATTACTAACTGTATGACATTTTAAGATGAACTAGATACTATTTTCAGATATTTCATAAGTAAACCTGTGCATATTAAAGGGAGATGATGTGGAATAGGACTTAATCCTTATCTGAAGTTAGTAAATACTGTACCTATTCATTCCTTTCCAGACAAGATCAAGCTCCCAGGCAGCCTTTCATTCAGCCATTCCCCMAGACTGAATAAGGAAGACATCTGAGTAAAACTCCTCATTTGTGTRAGATAGACTTACTTTTACCTCCTGTTGTCTGTGGAAAGGTAAGCAGAATGAGATGATGTTGGAATTAAATTCATATAACGGTTGAGATCTAAAACTGAGCACCTAGATTAAATTAATCTTCTAGTGTCCCTGTATATTTCATGGTTTGAGGCCCAGGAAGAAAAGAGATCTAATCATGGTTATGCAAGTGAAACAGAGGGGAGCTTGACAGTGTTGAAAAATGAGAAGATAAATGAGCAAAGCTGTAATCCATCAAATAAAAGCCTTCAAACAGAATATTATCAATTGAGCAACTTATCAAAACCATTCAGAGCATATATATAGCGTGAACTAAATGCAGTAAGAACKGAATGATAATTGTGTAAAAGGTAAAATAAAACCATTAGCATATACATAAAAGGGAAGTTTTGGCTCAGATTCTTTGGACATAGGTTGGTATCTTCTGGTTGCTAGCTGCTGCCAGCACCACCATGTTACACTTGTGGCTTGCATGTTCTGTGTAAGAAACCAGTGCAAAAATCCACCCTTCGATTCTAGTTGAATGACGCATGGTGAGGCAAGCCCTGAAGCAGACAATGTTGCTGCTGAGTAGCAAATTAATGGCCAGTCCTGGAACAAAAGTAGGGCAATTTGTAGGGTGAGAGAAGAAAACTCTAAAAAGAAGACAAAGTCTATAAATTACAAGGTGGCTGAAGAGGGTGACATTGATTCCTGACAAAGCCTGCTCATAGAAAGTCAGAGACATTATTAATTTTTACACAGCTGCAGTTGTGTGGGACAAATTCCACTTCAAAGAAGTCTCCCTGATAAGTTAATACAGGAGAATTTCCCTCTATTTTTGTACAATAAAGAAGTAGATGTTATGCTTTTGGGAAACAAGGGATGAAGAAGCAGGCAATGCTTTTACAGCTAGTGTTGTATATTAGTAAAGTATTTGCTTCCAAAATAAACCTGCTAACAGACAAAAATACTAAACAATCATTCTAAGGGCAACAGGATTAACTTTGTACCAAGTTTCAACTCAAATATTTACAGCAACAGGTAGGAAACTGATACAAAAACAGCCTTTCATACAGCAGTAAAAATGGTGCTGCTTTAATTTTGTTAAGAATTTTGGCTGGAGGTAGTRGGAACATCAACTTTTTAGTGAAAACTGAAAGTGTCCATAGTAGTGTGAAAATTCTAGCATTGTATTCCCACATCACTTTTTAACAGCTTGAAGGGAGAAAAACTTTCATTTTAAATGATTCTTGGTTAATTTTCAAAGAAATTAGTTGAAGGAAACTTCTAGAAAGTAGTAGAATTCCATTACTTGTGCATGTTACACAACATCAAGCCTAGAAAAGTTGCCATAAAGTACTTTTTCTTATGCCAGAATTATCCTGCTCATTTCAGAGCACTTCTCAGAGGCTCATGGATTAGGAATTGCTTCCAGGTGGACCAATATCTTCAGGTGTCATTAGGTGGTGTATGTCCTTCAGCTTTGCCTCTTGAGGACATGGCCCATATAAAAATTCCTAGAGGAAATATGCCATATGCATTAATCACCTGTTTTAAGCTGAAGAATGTATTCAGTCATTCCAATCAGCAAGAGACTGACTCCAGAACTCCCCATAGTTAAATAAAAGAGAGCAAGAATTATTGAGCTGCTTGTAAATATTTTGGAACATGAGGAAGATAAGGGAGAGGAAATAATACTTTGTCTACCCTAAGAAGCATGGTGAAGGAATTCCTAAACTTGAAGACTGTTGTGGTTTAACCCACAGCTGGCAGCTCAGCCTTGTACAGCCACTCTCTCACTTCCCTCCAGCAGGATGCGAGAGAGAACCAGAAGAGTAAGAGGGAGAAATTTCATGGGCTGTGATAAAGACAGTTTAATTGGTAAAGAAAAGCCACTCACACAAGAAAAGCAAAATGAATACATTCACCCCTTYACGTGAGCAGGCCATTCTCAGGACAGCGGCGCTCCATCAGACCTCTGGCTTGGAAAGACATATGTTGTCACAACAGTTGTGTCTCATTTCCTCCTTCCTCCAGGTTTGGATGCTGAGCATACCACSCTACTGCCTGGCATATTCCTTTGATTAGTTCCTTGTGGTCCGCTGTCCCAGCTGTGTCCCCTCCCCAACACTGTTTTGAACACAAACCCAAAACACAGCCTCATGACAGCTACTATGAAGAAATTTACCTTTATACTAGCCAAAACTACAAAGAAAAAGCACAAAGACCCAATAAATCTTTGTAAATCCTAGTAACAAGGGCAGCAAAGCTAAGTGTTCAGGGCTCATTCCTTTCTCTTAGGAAATCAATTGACTGAAGTGCAGGGGGACAAGAGGGTAGGGAGTTAATTACCCACTGTTCTCTTGATGCTTTTATAATTTATATAAACAATCCAACATTCTCTGGGTCAGAACCTAAACCAAAAAATCTTGCTTCCAAAGTAATTCACTGCCATATTCCCACTTTAGAACTTGGCTGATGGTCCTGGTAGCCAGGAAAGTTCTGAGATACCATGGTCAAAGACAGAAGCGCTGGAGAAAGCAATATATCCTTTAATGAGTGAAATGGGCATCTCTTTGTGACTGATTTTCAAGCTGGAGATGAAACCATGAAAATTTCATTGTCCACCTGTGTTAAGATGATTTTACATCATTTTTAACTCAAATGTGTAAGACCTTCTACTTGTTATTGCATGAGAATGTAGTAGTACAGTGAGGCCTAATTTCCAAAAACATTTTTTCAGGAAAATTCACAGGTTTTCCATAAACATATTTCCTCTGCTTCCCATTTTTGCCTACAAAAAAAGACATTCTGCTACTCAAATTTCTAATGTGTTTGTGTTAATTTGCCAACCACAACATTTAATCTCTGCCTTAAAGTGGCTAAAGAAGTGTGCATCTTCAGMGGTGTGTTGTTCTGTGTGGCATAGACCTGTTCTTTTGAAGATAAACTATCTCTACGTGAACACCATACCTCAGGCTCACCACATTTTCTGGAAAAGAATGAAAAAAAAGAATCACAGCTGTCCCGTCCCACCCCCCCCCCCCACCTATTTCTTTCTTATTGTAAAGGTTTCTTATTCAATCATCTTCATGAAAGTGCGAAGCATTTCAGCAGTCCAGCCACGCTTAAGACTTCCAAGGAGGATTGGAACGAGTCTCATGGGGAAGATTAGAAGCAGGCTGGAATACTGAATTTTGGCAGCCTTGTAAAGGAAAGGAAGAAATATGTCCCTACTTGAAGGTAATTTGGAGTTAAGAATAATTTGGGACCTTTGTAAACAAAAGCATCTTAAATTGGTTTCCACAAAGTTCTTTCATTTTTCTCTTAAAGCTTTTCAAGATYAGATCATTTCAGTAGTGAATGCACTACAATTTCCCTCCTTTACCCCTCCCCTGTGTCTCTTAGTGACTTTTGCTCAAATTATTTTTCTACTTTATTGTATATTTCAAAACCCATTGGTTTTAGTCTTCATTAACCTTCATCTTCTCTGATTTTGCTTCTTTTGTCTAGGTATGAGCAAGAGATTCAAGACATTATATGAAAAAGCTGCCCTTTAGTACTAAATCGCTCACCTAACTAGTTATTCAAAATAAAATTACACTTCTCGCACATCATGTGTTTAATTAATCATACTACTAATGACACTATTTCAATGTTATGGATGTAAAATGTAGCTTTGAACAGTGCAGAAGCAAGAAGCAAACACCAAGGCACTGATTTGTCACAGTATTTTAAGACTGTTTTTACATCTCAAAAGCTTTTTTGAGTAGCATGCACCCATTACAATTTTGATGGAAGAGATGGCCAAAATAAGTTTCTCTTTCTTTTATTCAGATGCCAACTTCAACATTATCCCAATTATAAAAAATATAGTAATGAAAAACTGATCTGTCATCAGGGATTACTAGCCAAACTCCAGTCATGAGAGAGAGATGATACTGTGACTGCCTTCTACAGATTATTAAACCGAGTTTCACAGCCATTTGGCTCAATAGCTGCAAAACAAGCCTGTGTCTGCCAGCCTTTGAAAACCAAGTTCTTGATTTGATTTTCTCTTGAGTGGTAGTGTTCACAGATCTAAGCACCTATTGCTGGAAATCTGTATGCAACCTTGGACTCAGGTCCCCAAAGATGCAGTGGGAACTCAAGTGCACACAGTTCAGCAGAATGCAGATCTCCAAATACTTTTATGGATTTGTGGTTACACACCTGAATAAAAACCTGATTCAGGGAGGCTGCTGAGATGCCTGCCACTGCTATGGGATCCTTTCAGCTTTGAGACCTGTTTTTAATGTACAATATAAATAGGGGCAAGCACAAAGCAAAATTTTGTGCAAAATAGATAAGGGAGCAGAACTGCCTCAGTCTTCAAGAATAAGACTAGTTATCCTCAGGACAACTGGCTTCATGACCAGGAAGGAGGGAGTAAACAGGGACAGGGAGCTGAATGAACCTCTGTAATCCAGGTGTAAGTAGTTAGTGACCTGCTGAGACATTTAAATGCTAACAAGTCTATGGGGCCAGAGGGGATTCATCCAAGGGTACTGAGGGAGCTGGTGGAAGAGCTCATTAAACTGCTCTCCATCATTTATCATCATTCCTGGMTAACCAGGGAGGTCCCAGATGACTGGAAGTTGGCCCATGTGAAGCCCATCCACAAAAAGGGCTGGAAGGGTGCTTGAGGGGGTCTACAGGTCTGTCAGCCTGATCTTAGTGCTCAACAATGTTATGGAGAAGATCATCTTGAGTCCAACCACATGACATGTATAGAACAATCAAGGGATCTACCCAGCCAGCATGGTTTTAGGAACAACGAGTCTTGCCTGACCAACCTGATCTTTCTTCAACAGGTGGCCCACTCAGAGGATGAGGGAAAGGCTTTGGAGGCAATTTATGTGGACTCCAGCAAAGCCTTTGACACCAAATCTCACAGAATCCTCCTGGAAAACTGGCAGCCCATAGCTTGGACAGGTGCACTCTTTGCTGGGTTAAGAAGTGGTTTGGCCCAAAGAGTGATTATGAATGGTGCCACGTCTGGTTGGCAGCCAATCACCAGTGGTGCATCCCAGGGTTCAGGGTTGGGCCTAGGCCTGTTTAATATCTTTACTGATGAACTGGTTTAGGGGATTGAGTCCACCATTAGCAAGTTTACAGACGACACCAAGCTGGGTCTTCTGGAGATCAGGAAGACTCTGCAGAGGGACCTAGAAAGGCTGGATCAAGGGGCTGGGGTCAGCTGTGGTCAGCTGTGTGAGCTTCAACAAGTCCAAGTGCTGGGTCCCATGTTTTGGCCACAACAACCCCAGGTAGTTCTACAGGCTGGGGAAACRTGGCTGGAAAGTGTCCCAGTAGAAAAGGACCTGGAGGTGCTGGTAAACAGACAGCTGAACATGATCCAGCAGTGTGCCCACATGTCCAAGAAGGCCAATGGCATCCTGSCCTGTATGTGTGTGGCCAGAAGGATTAGGAAAGTGCCAAGCTACACTTGGCACCTGTGAGGCCACACCTTGAGTGCTGTGTCCAGTTCTGGGCCTCTCAGTTCAGGAACAATACTGAGGTGCTGGAGCATGTACAGAGAACATGAAGGGTCTGGAGCACAAGTCCTGTAAAGAGTGGCTGAGGGAGCTGGGGGTGTTTAGCCTGGAGAAAAGGAGGCTCAGTGGGGGCTTTCTTGCTCTCTAAAACTGCCTGAAAGGAGGCTGTAGCCAGGTGAAGGTCAGCCTCTTCTCCCAGGCAGTAGGACAAGAGGACATACTCTTAAGAGGACATACAAGTGGACATACTTTTAAGCTGTGCCAGGGGAGGTTCAGGTGCCAGGTTGGACATTAGGAATAATTTCTTCACAGGATGGGAATTAGGTACTGGAATGTGTTGTCCATGGAGATGTCACGGTCACCGTCCTTGGAGGTATTTAAGGAAAGATTGGATGTGACACTTAGYACCATGGTGTGATTGACATATTAGTGTTCAATAATGACTTSGCCTTGATGATATTGGAGGTCTTTTCCAAGATAGTTAATTCTGTTATCCTGTGATTCCATGGAGTGAAGCAGTCAAATTTGGGATGAATTGCATAGTCCTTGGATGAAATAACTGCTCACAAATGTATTGACTGTCCTTTAACCCCTACAAAATGCAGTTCAGGCAGATCACAATGGTACATAACACACTTAATCTGCAATGAGAAAAGAGAGCAATTGAGAGAGCACTGTGAACTATCAAACAGGGAATATGTGAAAGAGCCAAAGTAGTGTGGGAGAGAGCAAACATTATTACACAGATATTTCTTGGGCCACATCAGGAGCTGGATCTTGATGCAAGTGGCAGAAGATTTAAACACTTGAGCTTACTGAGTTTGCAAATTGTAGTTTTCCCCCATGAGTCATACTTTCTCTCTTTACCTTTCTTCTTGTTTGTGTTTTAAAATTATCATATTTCCTCCTCTGTGTGTCTGAAATCAGCATTCTGTCACAGCTTTCAATCACACTTATATGTGTGAATGTAAAGAAGAGCTTTGCACAGCCAAACTTGGAAAGGCAAACATTTTCAAAAGAAAAAGAAAAAACAAATTTAGCTGTTATATTCCTATGTTCTTTGCTGTTGACAATAATACTTGTCTTACCTCTGCTAGCAGAGCTTCCCCTGCAGTGAATTCATAATTGTGAGTGCATTGGGTTTGTGTGGACAGATTTTGGTAATGGGAGGACTACAGGGCTGGTTTCTGTAAGAAGCTGCTAGAAATTTCTCTCACGTCTGACAGAGCCAACATTAGCCAAGACAGACCATGAGAGACTGGAAAGATTGATGTTTCAAGACATTTTTGGGTGCATGTTTGTGGGGAAAGGGGCAGATGGGCCTTGCTCTGGTGCGTCAATGCCCTGCTCCACAGTATCTGGCACTCCAGAGGCAATGCTCCACAGCCTGCCTCCGGAGCCCCTAACCTAGCACCTAACTGGCAGTGAAGTTGAAGCCAGGAAGATGGAAGGGTGGGGCAAAAGAGTTACTAAGATTTAGTTTAGATTTCTCACCCAAATCTGATTTGATCGTTAATACAGAGCCAAGTCTGCTTACCCATGACAGTAGCTGGTGTGTGATCTCACCCTTAAACCACAAGCCTTTCGTGATATTTTGTCTCCTMTGTTGAGCTGACGAGGGTCATGACAGAATGGCTTTGGTGGGCACCAGGCACGCAGACAGGGTCAGCCCTCTGCAGTGCATTATAGAAATGGAGACTTTGGTGATGGAGCAGTGCAAAACCAGGTAGTTTCCTTTCTTGTGAGTATTTTGTCATCTCTAGCATCAAATGACTGAAGTAGCAGGGCTTCAACTGCACCCCTTGGGAAAAATTCCACAGTCCAATGCATCTCCCTGTCAGGATATTTACACAAAGATTCAGTGAAAAGAATTACTCTTGCAACTCCATCCCATTACTCCTAGTTACCACTCTGCCTGCTGCTCTACGAAATTTCTCTCACCTGCGTCATGTCATTGTTGTGGTGTGTCATCCTATCTCCTCTGCCACGACAAACTCATTTAGTTCCTTAGATCTTTCTTCATAAGTCAGTCTCTCCTGACTACCAAGATCATTTTTGCTGCTCTATTCTGAACTGCCTCCAATTTATCAGGTTTTATTTTAAAGCACTGGTGCTTAGAAATGAATGAAGCAAAGACCAAAACCTCATACTTCACCTCTCCCACTGATGTAAATAGTACCTACTACAGTTGGCTGGAGAGTTGAGGCAGAAAAGAACAATTTAGTCAGAGAAAAA
Source organism: Cardinalis cardinalis (assembly GCA_014549065.1). Classification (NCBI taxonomy): domain Eukaryota; kingdom Metazoa; phylum Chordata; class Aves; order Passeriformes; family Cardinalidae; genus Cardinalis; species Cardinalis cardinalis. The sequence goes on from JACDOX010000034.1 coordinate 6,531,804, forward strand.
AACTTACTAATGCTGAGTTGGTTGAAAAAAAGTGTATGGACATTTTGTTTCAGTGGAGCTTTTTACATTAGTGCTTGTACATAGAGGAAGCAATTGAATTTTCCCCAATTTTTTGTAAAATTATATTTGCTATCTGCCAGACCWCTGAAATTATCTTTACCTATCTAGTCCATAAACTAAGAAGATTCTGAAAATCCTCTTCACAGACAAATTTCATATTTGTGGCTTTTATTTCTAATTGAAAAGTAGGAAATCCATATTACTTCTGTGCCAGAGCAGTAAACTTGTAAAATAAACACATGAAGGTAAAAATCCAGTTTGGTCTTTATCTAGCAAAGACTTTAAATAACACTCAAATACAAGTTAAATATATACAAWGACTCTTCTGGTCATGGATCCATGATTCTGAATCACCTTACATTAGACCTGATCCATACGAGAATTAGCCACCAACTTGAAAGCCCTTTGTTAATTTTTCTACCATAACTACCAATTCCAATGCTTTGTAACCAGTGACATGTGTTAATTTCTTAGACTGGCAGCTCCTAATTTCCCATCTTAACTGGGTGAGCAGAAATACAGAAGAGTTACATGCAAAAGCCTAAACACCATTAATGCTGTATGGAAAAAACACACTCTTGTAATCCTCAGAAAATGGTAATTTGTGAATTCATGCAACCACAGATTAAGGAAAAACAACCAGGCACTTTAGCTGAGTTTGTAGCAATTTATATGAGCTTTTCCTGGAGAGAAAAGACTGTAGGAATAAAGAAGTGGAGAGATAATAGGATGCTGGTCTTTATGCATGTGACTAGGAAGCTGGACACAGAAGGATAACTTGGTAAACATTTTTATGAGTAAAGAACTAAGAGTTTTGTGAAATTTTTATCCAGCAATAACACTTGAAGCAGGATTTTTTTCCCTGTCAAGTACAAATTGCAGCTTTCCTTTCATCGGTCCATCGGTGTCACTATTTATATTGTACCAAGCATAAAAGTTTCTTTATCTGTACAATAAATAGTACAATATACCTTAAATTCTGTATGGAAATTCCTGAGTTAAACTAGATATCATATTTGGATTTTCAAATACTTACATAAAACCATACAATAAACACTTAAAAAGTGAAGAACCTAAGAAAAAAGGAAAGATATATCATCTTGATTTAGAAAATTGTTAAAATGCACAGAGCGTGGCAATTTTTTATTCATGAGAGTAAGGCTAAATCTGTATGTCTCACAAACTGCATTTTTGCCAACAATTTCCTTTAAAAAAAAATAGCAACAACCAAAAATCCCCACAAAACAAAACTAAACCCCCTCTTTTTATCCAGGCTGGAAGTTTTCAAATGTGATTTCACTGTGTTTCTGCAGGAAAAAGTCTTCCCCTGACAGTTGGCTACAGACAAGGTGGCATAGTTGGTTTCTTCCAGCTCTTATCTTTGATTTATTTGTCTTTCAGGCATGTCATGAGCTTTTCATCATCATTTCTGAATTATCCAGTTATCAGCATTAGTTCCAAGCAACCTCACATGGTCCCCGGTAGTTTTTTGTGCAGGCTGGATTTCTGCTTCATGTCACTAACTGTCTTTATTCATTGAGGAAGACAGACATGGCACCAGCGCTTGCCCTCTTTGTTCAGAACCATCAGTGAAGCCCCATGAAGACCCCCTGCAACTGGCAGACATGAAAGCATTTTTCCCTCTCTCATGACAGGTACACCTCTGAGAAAAGGTGATGCTGCATATTTATTTGCCAGAGGTCAGCATGGAAGACATAAACAGAATGTATTTATATGCATAATGCCTCAGCTTTCTAAAGCATTATTTAATCCATTTCCTTCATGAGTATGTGCTGTATTGAATATGCATGGGTCTGTATAAAGCACTTCTGGAGTTTTCTCCTCTAAGAGGTCAGGGTAGTAACCTTGCATATACATAAAACAGTAATAGCAAGCACCACATTTTATTATTGTACTTTCTCACTTAAAAAGAGATGAAACAAAAAGCCAGGCTGCTGTGAAGGAGATGGGAGAGCTGAAATGAGAGTGCTGGAYCAGGATTACAGAGAGTGTTACTCTGGGCTTCTTGGGACAGGAGACCTAATTGCAAATTTTTGAAAGCAGCCTCCAGTTTTCAAATATTGGCAAGAGATAAAAAGGGTCTGGCTCCTAGACATTTGTATAGTTCCTTTTCAGCTGAGTGGCCCTGTACTCAGAATCCCTGAAAATTGTCTAAAACATGTCTAAATTGTGTGCACATGAAAAGAGATTTAAAAAATATCAGATGGACACTGCTGAAAATATGTGCATTCGTTTTTTGCATCCTTCCTTTCCCAGGAGTAAAAAGAATTACTATGCTTTACAGAAGACATTCCAAAAAGTTCACTGATGGTAGAAAACAGATTTCTACACTGAAGAACTGGTCACAGAAGTGCACCTTAATTATAGTTTCCAAAGGGCTTACTGTCAGCACGCAGTTTTGGCTGTCAGTGTCTCCCCACCAGCCAGACTATGTTGCATCATGGAAGAAGAGGCCAGCAGGAATCAGTAAAGCAGCAGAATTCATCTCAATCACTCTCAGTCTCTGGGGTATCGAGGTACATGAGACATGCCTGTTATGAGCAAGACTCTAGCAGTATCTGAAAGATCCTTATGTATGGAAGCAGCAGCCTGGTACTTTCTAATTTGGTAGACTTTCTTAAAGGAGATCTAAGATAGTGGCTGGAGGTCTAAGATAGTGAATGGCCTTTCAGAACAGGTGTGACAAAATGAGATGCTTGGTAGATATGAGAAGAGTAAACTCTAGCTAAAAAGGAAACCATGAATGCAAGATCAACTGGAGAAAAGTTTAATATGTAAAATCTGCACAGGATAATGAAAAGAAGAGAAGTAGATATTATTGCTCTAAAAGCACATTGCACAAAAAGTCACTATTCTARTTATAACACAGCTGTCCTGGATGTCATATAAAAAAAAAAACCCTGTATCCCAGAGGGGGTACATTCTACAAGATGATAACTCATTGCAAGCGTATTACAAGCAGAAGGGAATGAAGTAGATGCTATCATTTTGTTTGCTCAGTTTGCATTGTTATGGTGCTTTACTGGGGGGCTTGGAACATTCACTCTTGTACAATTATTTTGTATTTTTTGTGATGGTATTGAAAACTTGAAATAAAAATAATCTGATTCTTGTTTAAATTTAATGAAATTTACCCATCCCATCTTTATTTTTAATCTCTCTCACAGAAAGGAGGTAGAAATCTTAAAATGAATGCTTGTCCTTGTCTCACTTGGATTTAACAAAAGTGAGAATGTAAATAATACTGTGGCACAACTTTTCCTCAAAAGGTTTGAAGATGACTGAGTTTATTTGTTCTCAAGTTGAAGATGTTGGAAGATATTTGCACCATTTTCCAGCAGGTTCAAGTCTTACATGATAGCAAAGAGGCTGTCCATTAACATTCTGTTTGGACTTGAGGAGACTGACATGATGGTATTGGAGGTCACCCCGATGGTCATTTCAAGCAACAATAAGAGACATTGGAGGTGATGGAGTTGCAAAAGCTGACAAAACAGAATGCAATCAAGAAAACCGATGAAATCAAGACAGCAGTAATGATCAGGGGTGTTAAAGCACCTGATAGGTCACAGGCCACAAAACAGGACTATGCTCTTTGATGCAGGCAGGAAGAAGTCATTAGAAATGTCAGCAATGTCACAGAAATGTCAGAAATGTCACCGTTAGTTGTGTGAAATATTGCACAATGGAAGTGGAAAAGAGAAAATTCACATGACAGAAACAGGCAGTATATTCAAGTTGTTTGAAGGTGAGTGGAGAAAAAATGGTCAATTGTTTGAGTACAAACCAAGGACCAGTGATCCATGGCAGATGCACGTCAAATGGGGACACATCTACAGAGGTAATGAGGACAAAATTCACTTAAAAACATGTTAAATGAAAGGTTCTTGGTAGAGAAAGGCACACAGAACAACCCTCTAGATGGTAGGGCACAGATGTCTTGTCCTACAGTATATTTTCTATAGGTTCAAGCATGCTGGTGCACAGAAAAAAACATACGTAATGTGTGATTTATAATACATTAGTACCTATGAACTCCAAAATTTAATTGAAAACACTGCAATATAAGTTTGCATATGTGACAGTGAAACTGGTCACATTTATCCTAATATTTTATTTTACTCAAGTTAAAAATAAATAAATTAGAAACAGTTTTCTGTCAGCCCCAGCGCTAAATACTTGGACATATTTCCTCTAGTTATTGTTTACAGTTGCCATTTGGTCTGGTCATGAAAATTATGGTGTACTAACAGAAAGAAGGCAATGATGGGAACAGAAGAGGAAGAAAATGAAGGACACTTCACCAGCTGGGAGAATGAGTAAGTGCATAGAATCTCCTGGAGTCTGCTGCTGTACAAGTAACCGACTCTGACTAAGCTTCATTTAAGCAAAATAGGATAAGAGAAGATGGACCCAGAGTCTGATATATATCTCCTTTCCTGTCAAAAGACTTTGTATGCCCCTTTCAGATGAAGCTATAATCCATTATAAAAAATATACTTTGAAAGACAATTTGAAAATTACTTTGTAAAATATCTCTAATTCTTCACCACAAAATGCAGCATTTCTTTCACTCACAGTAAAACCAGCAAATAAATAGCATATATATCTGCTTCTCTGTATCACTATTTTGAATTGGCTGTCTTAAGTAGGAGAAGTTATTTTAGAGCTCAGCTKGCTCAGAAAGATATCTTATTTTGATGGCATGCAGAGTAGCTGGCACTGATTTAGAAAATCACACTGTAAAGACAAACAGTACTTTTAACCTGATTATAGCAGCATGTGTTCTCTATTAGATTTATCTTTAACAGGGATTTATGTATAAATGTTTTTGTCTTACTGCAATATAGAATTTCTAGAATCCTACAACAAAGAGTTGCTACCCAAAAAACTATATAATCCATGTAAAAGGCAATAAAACCCAGATAACTATGGATAGATTAGATAGATAGATAGATAGATAGATAGATAGATAGATAGATAGATAGATAGATAGATGATAGACAGACACAGAAGATATAAGAATATACAGCAAGCACGATGGAGGGAAACATTAACAAAACAGCTTTAGCAGCATAGGAAAGATGCTTTATGTGCAGAGATATGATGCAGAGGAACAAAATGCTCTGTAGATTTTTACAGGTAGTTTCTCCCAGATACAAAGGAAAGCATAAGAAATAGTCACAAAATGTTTAGCTGTTATTAACGAATCAACATCAGTAACAGAAGGTATCAGCCAGAGGTAGGAGTCAAWAATTTAATAGAAAAAAAAGGGCTGGCCATAAAGTTTCTTTAAGATAGAGACAGCAAGAGTGAGCAACCATCAAGGGAACTGAAAGAGTTGTGATAGCTTCAAGACACAAACCAGAGCAATAACTTTTATGGGGGGAGAATTCAGCATTGGCATGGCTGAGCCAAGGTCATATCTTTCAGTCCGCAAAAGCATCCCACCATAATTAATGCACAAGAGCCTGGAAGACAGTTTCAGTCATATGGTTGAAGGCCATGGGGGAAAAAATCTGAAATATGTTGCCATATCCCAGGTGGAAGAACTTAYACATCTGAGTTGAAGCCAATGCCCAAGTTAGGCACCTGACTGATAGGCAGCCTGATGATGTAGTCCTGAGATGCCAAAACAACAGATGGAGCAGAACTCTGAGACAAAATTAAAAGCTCTCATTTGACCACACAAAACTTGGGGTTAGATATCCATAAGGAGTGTCAAAAAGATAGGTGGATCTGCTAGCTTTGACATGCTGGATAAGCCCAAGATACATTGACCATCCTGCACAGAGACCATTGATGCTGACAGATGCCCAGTTATTTAAATGCACGAAAGGAAATACTGAAATTGAGATCAGGGCATTTGTTAAAGAAGATGGCAGAACCATACAACTGAAGTTAGAAATGCTTTTGATTTTTACCATGAATGAAATTCATTTAACACTGAAACATGTTTAAAAGTTCCCCAATGAAGAGAAGCCAGATCTTTTGTTATGTCTCAGGATGGAGATACTGGTTGAAACACTAAGTTTCAAAATAAGTAACCAAATAGCAATAAAGTGACAAAGAAATATCTCCTTGGAAACAAACTCTAATCAAATTGTTACAGCCTATATAAATATAACATACTGTAAAGTTCTTCACCTCTTCAGGCTTTAAAGCACATTTTCTTACTATCTGAATCTTGAACTATAATCAGGAGCTGATGGAGCAGAAGCTGACATTTAAGCCCCTAACATTTTCTTTTACTCAGGCCTCTTTTTTCCCTTGTGTTGATTTTGCTTATATTCTCAAATGAAATTGTTACTTTCCTTAATTTGGCTTTTTTTTAATTTTMGTTTTCTTTCAAAAGAAATCTTAGCTGACTGAGAATTCTACTGCAGATTTCTGTGCATTTTTTAACCTCCAGACCTGTTATTTTCATATTACTTTGGAGGTTTCTGAATTTTTAAAGTGTAAAACTACATAAATTTCAAGTGTCCCTTTAAGGTATTTAGACACCTTTTTCATTATTGATGATGAGTTTAAATCCTTTTTGGAGGGTGCACTCTATGGGTTTATCTATCTCATTTATCCTGGATGTGAGTTTGTTATTTTCATAATGTTATAGGCAATGATGCAGATGTGCAAGACATTTACCAATTGTTACTAATTTTTTTTCTTGTCTTATTTTAAACTGGTGTGCTGAAGGCTAGGTCGATTTAACACTCCTACTACTCAGGGAAATGAGAGCACTATATCTAGGGAAGACCAGTTTCCAGAATATTACAGAAAGTTTACATCATCAAGTCAGTTCAGTTGCTTGTCTTGATTATTTATTTTTGTATCAAGATTTGGGATTTCCTTATATTTTTTCCAATACACAATGACAATTAACAAAGCTATTCTTTTATTGTTCCCCTAAAAATTCCCTTAAGAAAAGAAAAACAACAAAGATAAAATTTATGGTCAAAATGAGGACGGTATGCAGAGAACTCTTGCTGACAGCAGGAACTTCAAAAAGGATTACCTACAGCTCAGATGAGTGCCCTAATCTCCAAGCTATAAAGGGAGCTCTTCTCACATTCCCTGGCTGGAGCACTCTCAATTTGCATAAACAGTTCAGTAACTAACAGGACAGCAGGAAAAAATTAGGCAGTGCAGAAACACCCACCAGGGTCTAATTACTGAAGTTTGTTTCCTTCCTTCTTTCATTACTACATTTTAAGGCTTTCACTTCATTCTAAAAAGAATGTATTTCACAAAAGATCTTAATTCTTGACTATTTGTGACTAACATCATTCTTCAAGCTTTTTAACTCCACCTAAAGGCATAAAAGAAGAAATATGTACCATATTCAGAAGCATATTTAAACACTTAATCCCAAGATAGTCCTGTRTCACACTGAAGCCAAAGGAACACAAAGGAACATGTACACAAATGTTTTTTCTAAATTATCATGCAAGAGATGTTAAATCTGAATGTTTCTGAGAACAAAAGAGAATAAGCACTACACTAATACTCCCATTTATCCTTACTGAAGTCAAAGAAATTAGAGATGCCAAATAGTAGAGGCTGGGATTTCTGTAGCTTCCTTAAGTTGCAGCAGTAGGGCATAAAATCTTATATGGTTCTTTCTAAATTGGTACAGAGAAGCATTCACTCCAATCTTTACAGCCACATATGGCTCTGGTAACATTCCAATTAATCATGTGCAATTCAAATCCCAATTTTTTAGGAACGCATGTTCACCTTAAGATCAGTGAAGAGAGAGCATCTCTAGACAGTCGTTTGAACCTAAGATGTGAATTTCTTTGTGAGGGTGTCTTCCCCTCCCCAGTGCCTGCAAAGGGGCCACAGCTTCTTGGTTAAACTGAAGACTTTAATTCAGGCACTGCTACATGGTGCCAATATTCAGATAGGAAAGGCCCTAAAAATAAAAATAAATAAATGAATAACAWAAACACATAAATAGTCTTTTTACCATTAAAACAAATTAGAATTAGAAGTACATTTTTCAAAAGATTGTTCATAAAATTAATTGAGAGACCACAGTCTCGATTCTGTTCCTGAAGGCCTAAACACAAAAATCTTCAAATTACTTCAGTAGATATAGGATTGTGCCTCTAATGAGCCATATCTAGATTAACAAAGCATACAAAGGCAATTAATAGCAACTTATACTACAAGAAACTACAGATCTTCAGAGAAGAAAAAACAAAAAGAGGACTTTTTCATGAATGATTCCATGATCGGACTTGCTCTGCCAAATCCAGTTTTGAACAACTCTCCCTAAAACCACTATAAAGTTTTTAGTTAAGTCCACAGACTTCACACCTAGTGAAAATTCTTGTGTTAAAACCCTATAATCCAGACTGAACTAATTGATTATCTTTACCGAGGCAAAGCAAGAAGTTGCAAAGCCGTAAAGCCAAAGAAAAGACAGGTCAGCATGAGTCACTGGTATTTGCATAATCAATTATTCCAGTACTAGCGAGTTTCTCTGAATTTTAGACAATAACAGTAGGCTACCAAGCTGTGTTTTGTATCTACATGACTCAGAGTTGCACCAAGTTGCTGTTTTTCCTTTTGTTTTTTTTTCTTTTTTTTTTTCCTTGTATACAAAATAAGACTAAGGAAACAAAAAATATAGAAAAGTCATCATCAGAAATTTGGGGATTGTAAACAGAAATTACTTATAAAGGCCAATTAAAACACATAATGCCATTTCTATTTCTCAGCAAGATTAGAGATGCTCTCTCACTGACACATAAGTAAGCAGATTTTTGGTTTTACTTCCAATAAAGACTGCAATGCACCTGTATTTCAATAATTGCAATTGGCTATAATATTTTATGCTTATTGTCCGGTGGTTCACTGGACAAAAAACCCCCACCTGTTTCAAAAGCAGTAATTATAATTTGGTTTACATGTATTGACTAGCTTAATTTTCACTCAGTTGGAAGCTTTCCCATTTTTAGACACCCAGCAGAATTTCAATAACTAAATTCTCATGAATTATTGTGAATAGGCAATGGAAAAGAGCTTACAATTTCTGAGACCAGACAACGTCATTAAACCAAAACAGAACCGATTTTCAATATGCATATTTTAATAATGAAGATTTTATTTCCTTAGCAAAAAATAATTTCTGGGGACATCATCAAAGAGAACTGTCCTATTGATTTTGTTTGGCTCTGTTTGGCTTTTATTTTGGAATGATTTATTTTTATGAAAGCAGGATCTCTGCTATGGAGTGTGAGAGGTCATGGCCATCACCCTGTTCCCTGGACTCTGTCTTGAGGAATAAATATTTCAGGTCTCAAACTTCATTATGTAGTCCAACAGAGTCATCAAGCCTCCAATCACCATCAAAAGAAAGAAAGAGGTATGTCTGAGAGGGACTTACCAAAGTTGCTCTATACAACCACTGTAAGGTGCTGAGAAGTATCCTCTGGAGATGATTGGCACACATCCTTTAATGTAGAAACAGTACAGACATCTCAGAAAAAATATTTTATGTTTAGCTAGCTAAAAGTAGGTATGATGAATCTCACCGTAAAATTTTAAACTGCTAGGTTTTCTGCCTGATAAAAAATCAAGTATTATTATGATATTATTAGGATAGATATGATGAAGATATTTCAGAGTCTGATACTACGCTCTAGAAGCACACAGACTATAACCATCCCAAAACTTAGGAAGCTGATTAGGRTCCCACCATAAAATTAGAGCCAACTTCTATTTTCAGAATCTGCAGGAGCTTTCACTGGAGGTCATTTCTTGAATTCACGCTTCTTCATAGTTCACAAATCCTTCAGATTTGCGCAGGTACCAGCAGGTAGGGCAGCAGCTATAATGTAATTTCTGACTTAAAACCATGCTTACTGTAAAAATTTGAGGCCATAATAATGTTTTATGCCTGACTTCTAAAGCAAATACATGTTCAAATCTTCATAAATATTATAATTCATTAAAGTGACTCTGTATAAACTGAAAGGTACCCAAATATGTTTCTGCCTCCATTTTCTCTGGAAAGATTTCTTTGTTTTTCAGGGTTCATGATTCACCAAACTGCATCCATACATTTCCTGGAGCTCAAAGGAAATCCATGAGCAGGCTTGAGGAAGTCAAAGTTGATTATCAGTTGTCACCATCAGAAAATAAAACTTGTATTAGCCTTTGGGACAAAATTATAAAAATTATTAATAATTTTAGAATTATTAATACATATATTGTTAATAAATAATAATTGTATATACATTAATAATTATTAATGATAACTAATGCTTAAAAATAAATAGTTTTAACAATGAACAATATCAATAATTTTTTTAGTTACAAAAGATTCTGTCAAGCCTTAGAAACAAGTTCTGTGGCATTTTCCTCTCATGAAGCACTTTCAGAGAGAGTAAACCTGTTCTCAGCCTTTAAATGTTAACTCCTATCGGTACCATGAGCTAAGCTGCAGGACTGACATACATAAACCTTCTTGCATTTCCTTTTGGGATGGAAAATAATTGTACTGGAAAACACAGGTCAAAAGAAAGGGAAAATATTCTGAATTTATCAATTTCTTGTAACCTTTCTTTCTCCTGGAAACAGAGGGAGAAAATACAAACAGGTATTTTCTGCCACATGTGTGTTTTGATAAGAAAAAGCTGTTATCACAAAGATAGCATGTATGAAGTATAAAACGGTTTCCAAGGAAACTATTTTTCAAATAGTTCTCTTGCCAGAGATTCATTGTTTTTATTGGCATCCATCTTTCTCACATACACCCTCCTCCTTTAACAGGATGATAAAATCCAAATGTTTCCAGATTCAGGGTTTTGGCTTTGGCTATCACACCATCTTTAATACTGACTACTCACAACAACATACAGAAAATTGAATATCTACTCCAAATTCTTTCTTAGTGAATATAACTCAACTGTCCTGATGCAAACACTTCAAACCTAAACATAAGCAACACTTTAAGTACTCAAGAAAAACCCATCTCCAGACTGGGCACCAAATCATTTAGAAATGCAAAAAAAAATCTGAAGTAGATATCCAGTTCTAGCTAGATTTTCTCTCATTTCCAGTTGGTTAAATAAAAAAGGAAAATAGAGGAAAGATTTATAACAGTAATAATGGATATACGTTTCTGGTTGGGTAATGGTCAATTAGAGCTCTAATGACCTGAAGTAAAACAATGGCTTTTTACTTTTTCAGATCAGGTATAATCTGACTTGCAAAGAACAGCAGTTAGAAACCTGCTTGGAATCATTACATGGCTAAATGTACTTCATGGCCATCCATGGAGAAAAACTCCAGAACTCAGCTCTGAAATTCAGACCCACCTGTGTTCAGCTAGAAAATTAATTCTATGCACAGGTTTATGCCAAAAATTACATTCCTGAATGCTATCAAGGCAATACCATTCCAATCACGTGAATAAGCCCAGCTTCCAATCTAGCAGGCATTCCTCAGGCTTACATTCTACAGGGTCTCAGGAATTCCACTCTGTATCTGAAAAGACCCCATAACCTTGCAAGTAAAACACTTAAGCACATGCTTAACCCAATGGGCTGACTTATACACAGCTTTCAGTGATGTAACATTTGAAGAAACCAAGCAGATGGTTCTGATTTTTGTTGGACGGAGGCCTAGATGCTTAGAAAGATGTTGGTGAAGTGTTTCACAACTATCTTTAAGCAATTTTTGGCTTTAGCTCTAATTCAATATTTTTTCTTTAACCAAGTGTTTCCTTCTTCTGCATCCTCAGACTCCATCAGCGTCTTTTCATTTTCATCACCAGAAGTGCACTACTTTGCAAATTGCAGAGAAAAGTATATTCATTTTTTCGTCAGCAAAATTCTTAAAATTATAAAATAATACGAAATTGTGCATTAAAAAATTATTTTAGTTCTGGTATTCATATCCATAGATTGGCACAGGAGAGGGATAGATTGTATTTTTCTGCATGGCCATTATTCATCATTTCAACACAATTTTATTTGTGAATTGTAAATGACAGATTACATAATCTAGACATTAATGACAGGGTGCCATGCTATCAAGAGATGTCCACTGAAAAGCTAGGAATTTGCTGCTTAAATATCAATGAGAGAACTCTAATTACAGATACTGTTGAACATTTTATCATCACTACATCCTTTTACTTTCAAATGGAAAGTCATATAGAGTTGGGGAATAGATAAACAAAGACACTAGAAATATGTTTGTGGTGGTATAGCATGGGCTCACAGTCAAGCACCCACACAGCAACTCACATATTCCCCCACCTCACCCCAGCAGGATGAGGGAAGAAAATAGGAACAGGAGCAAGAGGATGAGTTCATTCAGATAACAATGGAAAGATAATTTAACAGTTTCTATTATCAGCAAAACAGATTTAGAYTTGAAGAACTTAACTTGTTAACAATCTAAATAATTTGGTACCAGTTTGGGTGTTGTTAAACAGCAAAAAAGAAAAACAAATATGTAGATGCTTGGGAAACACTTTTCCTCCTTTCTGTGCTCAGTTTTACTGCAGACACCTCTCCATTCACCTTACTGCTGTCACAGGTTATTTTCAACAGCTTCAGCAAGGCAACAGGAGGTGCAGGTGGTCAGGGTCATCTTCTCTCTGTTGCTCTTTTTTCCTCACACAATTTCCACACACCAGCATGGGGCCTCTTTGGGTTGTAGTACTATCAGGGAAGTATCTGCTGCAGTGTGGGCTTATGTATGGGTCCTTTCTGGGGTGATCTTCATTCCATCACAAAGAACATCCTTTTCATCTTCTCAGCTTGGTGTTCCTTCTGATGTTTCTCACTGTTTCATTTTTTCCCCTTCTTCCTCTGCCTGTATGGTGTGCTCTGCTCTTTCACAAAGACATTTGCAGAGAGGGGCTTTCAGCTTTGTTGATGGGCTCAGCTGTGTCCTTGCAGCAGTCCATTGCAGAGCCAGCTGGAGCTGTATGTGTCTGGCATGAGGCAGCCCCTGGCCTTTTCCCACAGAGGCCACCTATGCAGCTCCTAATTGCCAAAGACTTGCTACATGAACCCAATTCAACATAATTTCTAGATTTCCTTTGCAAAGCTAACAAAAATCTCAGTCCCAGTGAAGTCAAAATAGTTTGTGTGTATATGTGTCTGTGTGTACCTCTTTCGCCCAAAAAGTGCTTCCAAAATCCTAGCTCAGGGCCATGGGGGGTTCGTGTCAATCTTGACTTCCTATCAGCAGTTCTCTGGCAGAAATAATGTACAATTACAGTCCAGTTACCCCACAAATGAAAATCAGGTATTGTCCCCTAGCACCCTTCTAGCAATATCTACTTTGGATGATGTGGACCATATTGCAGCTGTGCATTCCATGCAGACTGGAGAGCAGGCTCAGAGTTCCTTTTCTGAACTTTACCAAAATCTGCATCAAGGAACTCTTCATATTTGGTTCCTGCTGATCTCTCTGGCAGCTCTTCTGTATTCAAAGAGCACTATTTGAAGACTATCTCGACAAGCTGAAGCTCTGATTTCAAGTGGAAAGGAAAATAAGCATTGCAGATTCTCAGTAGAATGAGGGAGAGTTGAGGAAAGAGCAGTTTCTTGGCCCAACTTTTCTATGAGAACTACAAAGAGCCAGAAAGTCTCCTGTAGCTTCATGCAGGCTGAAGCTTATCCATATAGGTAGTCCCCTTCCAGATCAGCGTGTCTGCTTGTGTAAGGATTTATTCAATTTAACGGCCTACCTGAGTGGCATCTAAAAAGGGAAGTAGCATCTCTGGACCTTTGGTCTGGTATATAAGCTGGAGGAAAGACTGTGCAAAGTTCCCACACATTTGGACTTCAAGGGAACAGAATGAAACTCAGGTTCAATGTCATMGTGGATTAAGAGAGGATGTTATGAAAGAAATCTGCTTTTTAATCAGTCTATTCTAATGAGTTGGAAGCATTTTTAAATTACCCCATAATTTATATGTTATTTGTTTAATGAAGTATTTCCTTATGAATTGCTAATGTCTCTTGTCAGGAAGACATCTAAAATACAGACTCATCCTGATCTGACAGTATTTCTATATATTCTTACCTTAGTGAAAAGAGGCAACCCCCTCTCTTGCATCTCCAACCCCAAAATCAGGTAAATATTCTGTAAAGTTTAGTTCACTTTTGTTTTCTATAAATTAATGTTTGGGAAAAAAAGAAAGAACAACACCCATAAACAACCTTAACAATTCTTTAAATATTATTTTCTAAATTCTTGGTAGCACATTGAAAAGGACATTTTGAAGACCATATCTGTGTTATTTTATCTTTTTCTGGCAATTAAGACCAAAATACTTTTACAAAATTTGGTCTTCAGATAAGATCTTCCTGGGATCTGAGAACACCACTAAAACACCAGCACAAGTGAAACAAAAGAACTGATTGCTTAATTACTTTGCCCTTCCTGTCTCCTTTTGGATATCCTCTGATAATACATATTCTGACTTTGGGCAGCTGCTGTCTCACTGCTTGGGGRTTTTTGTTTGTTACTTTTTTTTCTAATGACAACTTTTTTTTTCAATAAGTAGCTGTTTCTGCAGGTTCAACTTTCAGATCACTAGGCTGAGCTGTAACAGGAAAGAGGCTTTCTGTTGTACCAGGCACTAGCAGGTGAGCTTTGAAATTAATTCTTTTTTTATAACCTTACTTTTTCTTTGACCATATTTTTTTCCTGTTGATTTATTATCTTTGACAGGCTTTTTAGTGTGAGTCACAGTTAGTAACATACAAATCTTAACTGGAAAGGCTCTCCTCAAGTTTGAGAAGAAAACATTTCCCTTGGCAGTTCACTTTTTGTTTTTCGGCTGAAAAGACTTCAAACCAGGCTGTGCTAGTTGTGTGCTTGTGCAGCACATTTATCTTGGAAAACAGAAGTATTACAGAGGAATAAGCCAGAAAAAATATATRGGGATGAGCTATTTTGCTTTTAGAGGATATATGTATTTTTTTTTTAATTTGTTTCCTTTATTTTTCCCTTAGTTTCCCATAATCGTGGAAACAAAATGTTGATCTGCCCTTAGAAAATTACTAGAAACTAACAGAGAACTCTTTTGTGCTAGGATCAGCTGTGGTTCTGGGCAAAACTTACGAAGAATCCTCAGTCCCTACTTTCCATATCTTTTTCTTTTTTACACTATATCGYTGTTGATCCTCTGGTGGGCTGTGTCACTTTTCATAAAGTCCATGTCTTCAAAGGATCTAAGTATTACATGACAAAAAAATTGGTGGTGGTGTCCTTTACTCCGAGTAAGTAGGTTGTACCTCCAGACAAGGAATAGCATTCCCTCAGACTTTCTGCAGTGCCTTTCCTACACCATCCTTCAAGATTACAGAGGTACAAGGAAAACCAGTGTTCTATAAATAGCAGACAGGACACAACTGTGCTGAAATCCCACCAAATGCCCCCAAGGAAGTGGTGCATGCTTCAGCTGATTCTTGTCTGCGGAACCAGTGCAGCTCTGTGCTGCACAGCCACACAGGGTTCAGTGCTCCAGTCTCAGCTGCAGCCACATGGCAACCACCATAACCCTCTCTAAGGGCATGATCAGCTTTGTGCTCTCTGCCTTAGAGCAGACATCAAGTTAATTAAACAAAATATTATGCATTTTTTTAATAAGGCTTTCTTTCTGTCATAGCTGTAATCTGTGCAAAAGTTGCACATTGCTCTTCCTGGAGTCAAAATCTTCCTCTCCTCCCAAAGTGTCACAGCTGCATTTGAGGATTTGGGGGTTTATTACAAGATGTGTCACAAACAAAAAAAATGGACATGGTGCATATTGCTCCCGAGGATCCCATTTCCAATAGTTAATGACAGTTGTTATCAACAGTTAGCTACAGACCAAGTCTATGGAAATATATCCAAGTTTAAGTGTTGGCGAAATTAAACATGCCATAATCACATTCTTCTGTATTTGGGGAAAAAAAAAGAAAAAAAAAAAGAAGGAAAAAACCCCAACCAAACAATAAAACAAACCAACCACAAAAATCCTTCATAATATTGTCAAAGCAACCTAAAGCTTCCGTGAACAGCAGGATGCAATTCAAACATTTACAGTTTAGCAGTGAGTGTGGGTTTCCTCTAGTATATTGTCTTGGGACTTATCTGTTTCCAGATGCAAATATTTTGCCACTCTTTAGAGATACAGGCTTAAAATGTGGAACAGTTATCTCTGCATTTCATGCCTCCTATATATAACTTATGTTTTGTGGAATTTGTTTCAGTTACTTACCTTTACTTCTAACCTCCTAAAAGACCCAAAGAAATGTAAGAAAAGTTTCTACCTGAATCCAACGGTRCTCCAGCTATATAAAAAAGGATGATATTTTATTGCACTATGGAGAAAAGAAAATATTTTAGGGGGGTTGAGTTATGACTTCTCTGAAATGTCCATAAAAAAATTCTGTTGCCTGCTGCTAAAATATTTCCAGTCTCAAATAAAGCGGATACAGCAGACAGTGCAAGGACACAGGAGTTAGCTACCATATATATAGGCATGCAGTAGCAATCAAAAGGAGCTCACARAGCAGTTGCATCTGACAACTGGCTGGCACTGTATTTACAACATACAGAAAATTTGAAATGAGCAAGGGGACTCAAACTTTAACAGAAAACTGACTTCTTCTGAAGTTTGGAAATTAGCAAGTCACTTAGAAAAGAAAGAGCAATTGTGGATTCTGCTGTATTTCTGATTTATAATTAGAACCAAAGCACAAGCAACAGACCATGAAAAAGCTGCTCTTACAATACAGTCACACAGATCTGAGACAGCCAGAGGAGAAAGCTGGCAAGAAAATGTGTATATCTTTCCCCCTATTACAGGGACAGCAAAATGGAGATGGTTTAGTGAGGATACATACTGCTCTGTTGCAGCCAAGAAACATAAACAGAAGAATGTCTCTAATGGGGCTACAAAATAGATAGCTAGGGAAGGATGTAAGAACAGGGTAGCTGTAGACTGAAAATTTGCCACAATTCTTTCCCAGCACAGAACAACTTATGGCTTGGGACTTCTACAGCTTCTTTGTGAGAGAGTGAGTGTAAGGCTGGTTTCTGCGGTGCTGTGCACAGGGAGTGGTGGGCAATGTCCTCCAGACTGATTGTCTCCATGATAACCCACACTCTGCCTGTCTCCATGACCCAGCATCTTCCTGCATCCTCTGGCCTTGAGTCCACTTCCACACACACTGCAGAAAGTTCCCTGCCTGCTTAGTGCCTAAGAACTTGATAAGAAAATAGGCATTTATTTAGTCTCAGGGCTTCTGTGGGGGAAGGTATAAAACAGACATAAGGTTACAGACTTTGCCCTGTAGCTATCCAAGGATATTGACAGGAACTCCAAGCAGCAGATACACATGCAGACTGATGGTGGATGGTGTACAGAGATTTCACGCCTAGTTTTTGTAGGGGTCATTTCAGACAAAGACCTACAGTAAGTCAGGAAAGGTGAGTCAAGGCAGGGCCTGCGATCCACAATACTATGGAAACATCAGTTCAGCACTGAAAGCAGTTCAGGAAGAGTAGAAATTATAAGAAAAAGAACAGAGAACAAAAGCCAAAATGTCTTGCCAGCTAACACCCACACCTTGTTACTCTTGGTTCCCATGGGTGAAAAACTTACAAAAATATGTGCTAGCACTTGAAAATGCTCAGGGAAAGGCACCAAGGAAATTCAAGGCACAGAATCACTTCCAAGGACAAGCYGGACTCTTCAGCTGGCAAAAAGACATCGAAAGGAGATCGGCTGAGGTTTTCAAAATTCAAAGATCTTCTGGAAGGCCAAACTAGGATTGGACCCTCACTGTTTTATCCAGCTCAAGGACTAGTGGCCATAAGATGAAGTTAAAGACTTCCTTCATGCAACATGGCAGAAATGATTGGTGGAATTCCTTGCCAAAGTATGTCATGAATGAAAAACTTGGAGGTGCACTTGGTCTTTTGAGTGCTAGTCAATCAAACTCAACAGGTTCAGGGAATCSTGGCAGGGGAGAATACCTGGAATCTGGGAACATATAAGGTGAAGGATGCTTCCCTAGTTTTTGTTCTTCTCCATACAGCCATTGAAGACAGGCTACTGAGCTAAATAAAGTTTTATTCCAAAGAAGAAAGGCCATTGACATGATTTTATGCTGTGACAATTTTTTTTCTCCTGCATCAGCCTGTGTATAAGTAATAGGAAAGAGAAAAGGATCAAGAACAATGGACAGGAAAAAATCCTTCCTTTCCTGGAATTCTGTTATAGGAAATGGTAACAGGAATATTTTGAAGGAAGGTAAAAATACGTCTATGCTTTGCCATTTGGCATATCTTAGGAGAACTAAGACACAGAAAGGACTCTTTGGAAGTTGAATTCTTAAGTGCACATCTTCTTCCAGGTGCTCAGGGGTGCAGAATCCTTTCTCCCCAATTTTGGAGGTGGCAGCTTAGTATTTACCCAGAGTAAATACAGTTCTTTGACTTAGAAGAAAGAGGCTTTTTTCCCATGAGCAACACTACAGCATGTTAGATCTCAGCCCCAGCAGWTCACACATGCTGAAAGGACAGCAGCATACAGGGAGGCTGCCTCTTGCTGCAGACGGGAGACTGCTGCATGGCTGCCCCAGCACAGCTCAGATGCCTTATGCCTTCTACCTTTACAGAAACAGAGAGTGTCATATGCTATGGCCAACGTCACYGACACCATTCTCAAAGATATGGTGCTAGCAAGAGCCCCACTGATGATTTCTTTGTTCAAATTGCAACGGAAACTTTTGTGAGCAATGCTTTTTAAGCAGCTGATTTCATAATTTAGGAATGATGCTCAAAAGGAATGTCACTGAAATACGGAGCAGTTAGATAGCTATTCTGTTTCAGTGTCCTAAAATAAAATTAATATGGAAGACAAAAGGCAATTGGTGTTCTACCCAGTGATCACAGTGTCCATAAAATCAGAAAGAAAAAATCCCAGTGGGAAGAGAGAGGAAGGAGGGGATGGAAGCTGGACAGGATTGCAGCTGCATCACAGGGCAAGGAACTCTTCAGCTGCAGTGTTAGACAGATGAGTAAAGACCTCTCAGCATACCTCCTCCCATGCCTGTGTGGCTGCTCCTAGTAAGTGACTTACTGCCATCATCTAAACAAGAGGTGTTTGATCCTTTCTCAGGAGAATCTTTCAGCAAAAAGGACAGTTTAATAATCAGGATAAAAATCCCACTAGGCTGTCAAAAATATAGGACTATACATATAATGTGAGGCATTTTCTGCTGCCCAACATAAAGAGGGTTATGAATAACTCTCTTCACTGACCTCACAGAAAACACTGGCATTATTTAAAAGGCCTGTTGTGTGTCACAGTGTCCAAGTAGGAAAATGTCTGAAGCAGAATGAGATCCTGTGTCATTGCATAGCAAGAAGAAAGGCTTTATCAACAAATCTGAGCAGTACAACTCAATCAAGAGCACAGCAGAATGAAAGAGTGGATTCCTAATCATGTTTTTTCCCAGGAAGTACAGCTCTAATTATATCAGAGGATTATTATTTTTAACAAAGAACCATTCCCTGAAAAGATTTTTTCCTTATCTGCACACTTGTGAGATACAAAACTACTTCCTAGCTATAATACTAACTGCATAATGACATATTATTCTAACTGCTTACCTCGTCACTGACTGCCTGTTTAAAAACAGTTTTGAAATGTAACCAGCAAAGATAAGAAAAATATGTTTGGGTTCCTTCATGTTCCTTTGTAATGTATAAAAGCAATTGAAATAGGGCTTGAAGTAATCTTCATTTTGTTGTTCTTTTCCCTTGAAAATATCAAGTCATGTATTGACCATTGTTTGGGTTTCTCTACTGTCAGTGGCTACTTACAGGACTTTTTTTAGTTTAGGTCTTATTTTTTTACATGTTCAAAGATTAAGTATAGGATCATTTTTCTTAGCCACATTTAAAAAAGATAGGATTTGTGAACATTTAACAAAGAAGGTTTTTCTACCAACTGTTCCAGTCAAACAGATGTTAATCGCCTACATACTTTTTTATGTCTGGTTTTCAATCATTCCAACAGCCTTTAAAAACGTAAGCATAAATTTCAAATGCATTTCTAATGCAGAAAATCAAAACAGTAAAAATTTGAAGTATAATTTTTAGCCATCTTCATTCATCATAAAGAAAATGGATAAAAAAGCCTTTATTCTTTCTGCCTTTTCTTTGTCAACATGAAAGAGTGCTGTTTTTCTCCTGTTCTAAAGACTGCCAGGGACTGCAGTGCAGCCAAAGATCTTACCAAAGAGAGAGAAAAAAAAATCYGAAGTCTAAGAAAACTCTAAGGCAGCTTAATGATTTCTCTTTCCCAGCGTTCCTGAAAATAGTCCAGCAGCTGAAACATTTCTTCATTAGAGAGCACCTTTCACCAGTCCCCCCTTGGGAGAGCTTCAGACTCTCCTGTCCTTTTGACATCCTCCATGCCCAAGCCTGCACTCCTAGAGCTGGTTAAATCTGTACTATATTGATTTTTATTCCTCTGGTAAGGTGTCCTTTTCAGAGTCTCCCAAAGCTACTGAGTTTAGTATAAAGCACCTCTGAAATGGATGCAGTTTCACAGCAGAGTCAACCTAATTAACTGATATCCAAAAGATTGTAAAGAAATATAGAAAAAAATCACAACTTTTATGTGTTTAAAAGCATTGACTGATGAATGCACAGCCTGGTATATATTACTTGTACCTGCTGTATGAGTCAGTCAGAGATAGCTACATTTACTCTCTGCCATAAAACATTTAGAAAATTGCAAAGCTGGATCATAACATTTCCCCCATCCAGAAAAGTATTGCATGTTTTTCTGCTTCATCTGGAATCTCTGATTATCTGAAGATTTATTCAGAAAAGTGGAAATAGTTTTAAACTGGGTCAAGTATTTAAAAATTATTCAACTATTAATTTTAATGTTGGCAAAGTTGAAGAGATAGCTCACAATTACAAAACAGATGGCTTCAAAATGGTAATAGCTATATAGAGGAGGAAAACACCACATAAAATACCTAACTTTATTTGTATTTTCCAATTTTCTCTGATGTCTAATCYATTACCCTCTCATTTGTCTGCCAGCTTCACCCCTGACGTAAGTCTAAAATGAGTAGTGAAATACTGAAACCATAGTTGCAGTCACCGCAAATCACTGAGTTAAGGTGAAAATAGCTTTTCCCTTTTGCTGCTATGGACAACCAGCAAACACCACRTCTTAAAAAAAAATGTAGTCATTGACAGCAATTTGCACACTTACATATCCTTATGCATATGTGTACACGCATTTGTGGACATAAATTTCAGAAAGCTCTGTTTTCTTTGAAAACAACTAGAATTTGGGCAAGGAGAAGGAAGCTGAGACTCCAGAGCATTGACACATGGTTAACACAGATGGAAGATACTTTTCTGCCTGTCATTTTAAAAGATTTCTGGTTTGTTCATTTAGAAGCACACAAGACAAAGTAGAAGATTTTTTTCTATGTAAAATGATCTCTCATTAAGAAACTATAAGGAATATAAGGAACTCTGAAAGCAATTCCAAAGAATCATTCAGGAGCCCTAGGGTAATCTCACAAGCGCAAGATTATCCTTCCTGATAGAAGAAGGTAGAATTTCACCAGGATGGTCCTCATATACTAAAAAGTGAAGGAAGCAGTGAAGAAAAATGCAAGGCAATTACAGACTTGTAATGTAGGCTACAAGACTTTGAGGATTATATCAGCTTGCCATGTTTAAAAATTGAATATTTGCCTATATTTATTGATACTACCTATATTTATTTACAGCCATTTGCYGCTTTGCACTTTCAAGATTTTCATTCCCAGACACTCCAGCAAAGATACCTACATTTGGTAGTAAGAATGACACCATTTCCAGCTACTTCTTAGATGTGGTCAAGAAAGCAAGTTATSACATCAGGCTTGATGAATACAGGACAAGGTCTCCAAGGAGATTGCCAAACATTGTCCACTTGATGTTTAAGCTAAGACAGAAAGACTTCTGGGAACACATTAGGAACAGTGAATCCCCTAAAGGAAGGGGAGGACTTTTAGCCCCTAAAATGAGACTCTGCTCATGATGCCCGGTCATCTGCAGAGGACAGATATTTACCAAGTGTCTGGCTCAAGGCTATGGTAATTTCATACAGCAGAAAATGTTTCCAAGTAGAAGCCGGCCGTTTGCCACCTGCATATCTAATCCCAGCAGTGCGCTCTTCCCATAAACACCACTTTGTCAACTGCAGCACGATCTCCAAGAAAGCACAGCTATCTATGAAAAATAAATCTCTTTTATTTCACTTGTTCAGCACAGTGTGAGTGAGTGAGTGAGTGAGTGAGTGAGTGAGTGAGTGAGTGAGTGAGTGAGAGTGTGTGTGTGTGTGTGTGTGTGTGTGTGTGTAAGCCATCTACTTTGTGTTTTATTGTGTTTTACTGGGTCACTTCTCTTAGCAGCTTTTACTCCAGTAAATTGATAGTTAACTCAAGGCAACAGGCACAGGAACAAGGCAGGAACCTGGAATAAATCTCCCTTTGCATCTCTCATTGCACCTCAGGAACAATGTTTGTGTGTTGAGAGACAGACCTCTAAAAGCATTATTTACCCCCAGGTGACAAATGGGAACGTGCCAAACTTGTTTGTAGTGCTGAGTCCATGGGATGTCTTACTACAGAGATTTGGGTACATCTCCAACTAAATCCTACTCCGAATATACCATCTTCACCTGGTGTTTTCTAGCAGATCACAAGGGGTAAAAGCAGAGATAGATATATGGATGGATGTATATATAAATTTAGATGCACTTATCTGGCTTTTTTTTCCCCCAATGTTATGGATGTTGCCACCTTCCTCCTGGGAACCACAAATTGCCATAAGTACTGGCAAAAGAAAGCTATTTGCTATCAGAAATTGTCCACAGTGGAAGTCTTGATGGTTGCAGCTATTTCAGCACAGAAATAACCTGCATTTTCTTCCACACTCTTAATAAGAAAACAAAACAGATTCAACAAACCAGCACATAAAGTATTATTGCAGCTTAGCTCACTTTACAATAAAAAAGATTTTTGTAGATATCACATACCTATTTGTGTATCCACATGGGGTTTATACTTATCTTCATAATTTAAATGTGCATGCATAATAAATCAGGGTTAATTAGRATTAATTAGTGGACCTTCATATTTAAGCTCCAAATTAATATTTTGTGATTTACTGAGGAGGGGAAGGGGACACTTAGAGTATTATTGCATCAGCATCACCTTGTGAACTGTGTAGAGCCACAAGTCCAGCAATGCTTCCTGCCTTGCTCTCCCTTACAACTTAGGGTACTGAGGACCTTGCTATAAGTTAATAGCAAACTATGTTTATTAGAATTATATAAATAAATCCTGCCCTCCACAGACCACCTGTGACTGCTCTACATATATATGGAAAACAGGGAGAGGGGTAACTGAGATTTTTTTTTTTTGTAGAATTATCATCCC
The DNA here is from genome assembly GCA_014549065.1 of Cardinalis cardinalis. Taxonomy (NCBI): domain Eukaryota; kingdom Metazoa; phylum Chordata; class Aves; order Passeriformes; family Cardinalidae; genus Cardinalis; species Cardinalis cardinalis. The sequence goes on from JACDOX010000034.1 coordinate 6,555,377, forward strand.
AGCTCACCCTACAGGTGTATCTGCACTGTGACAGATGACATTTAGAATTAGCCAGTTGCCCTCTGTCAAAAGACCCTGACTAATTGTCACCCTCCACCCCTTCTTCACCTTTCTTTAGAGGTCCTGTGTTTGGGGAGACTGTTATGATTCCATTGCTTCAGGCAGTAAAGGGCTGTCTCCCAGGAAAAGTGAGGTCAAAGATAAGGTTAGGTGCACATAAGGCTGCCAAAGGTAAGGCAGCTCCCAGTACAACCACTGCCAAAATGTAATAAAGACAACAACTCTTAGGTTGTCCTTTTTTTGTCTTTTTTCTTTTTTGCCCAGATGACCAGGGACAGCCTTACAGCACAATCGACTGTAAATGTCTCAAGTCAACACAAGTCTAAAGTAAAGCCTGAACACAATTCTGTCACTGCACCTCCAAAACACACAAAACAKAATCAACCCTCATCATAACAAATCATGCTTTGTTCTACAATTCTGTAGTCTGATAGGTTATTTTATCAGCATCTTAAGCAATCCTGTACTCCTGTGATACAGTACTCAAGSTATTAGTGCTTACATCAGCTCCAATGCCATCATAATAATAACACCTCTCTTTCTCTTGTTTTTGCCTTTGAGATGCAGAAAGTCTGAATAGGTCTTTTTTCATTTCCTATAGGAAAGAATTCTCCCTTGCCTCAAAATTTATTATAAAACCTCTTCACTAATTTCCTATCCTAAAATCTACATACATTTTTTTTCTCTCCTTCTACAGCTCTTTCCTGTCCTTGGCAGAGTTCTGTAATTATGTCTTCTCCAGAGGTCCTTTTACAAACTGTTCTTGATCCAGGTGTATACAAAATCCCATGTGCAAATCCTCCTAGAAGGTAGGGAGGAATGAGTTTTAGTTGCCATGTATTCCTAGAAACAGTCACAAATTTCAGAGACCTCTCCAGAGATTGTATTTTTTCTTTTCCTTGGGAGAATCAGAAGGCTGCGCTTGACCTGTGGATCCTACATGTCCAGCCCATAGCCCATTACCATTTAAAACACAAATGTGTTAGCAAAAAAACTGTGGGCAGGATTTCTGTCCCTCCTCTCCTCTCAGCACATGAAGTGGTAAAATAAAAATGTCCCTCATCACACTATCAATATTTTCAAAATTTCCCAAACTCAGGTGTCCTAACTCTGGTATAAATTAGAGCAGTTCATCTGCAGCTCTTAGTATCATGGTCCCCAAGGAAAACACCTTTGACAGACTGGTTGGGAGAAATTATTTCCTTTCACTCTAATTTTTGTCACTGTCTGCAAAGGAGAAAATTAAAAGAAATAATCCATCTCCAAATATTATTTCCCGGTTCAGCCTGAGTCAGGAGAAAATGTTCTTCTCCTTTGTGAAGCCACAGTGGCAGTTGCATACTTAATGCTACTTTCCATTCTAACAGTTAGTGGGCACTGGATTGTTTTTTCTTCATCTCTTTACTTTCTGTAGGATTGATTGAGAAACCTCCTGACTGGCTGGCATCAATTCACCATAATCTCTGCTGCCTATTAGGCAGTTTAATTCCAGCATCTCATTTTTTATTTTTGAGTCATGAATGTAATCAGTTCAGCCCAGATCCTGGATACTTCTGTGAAACAACTGTCAAAGGAACCAGCTATTTTTCGTCATATTTGACAAGTTACCAATGGTGGCAGTACATAAAGACTTCGATCATCTTCTTCTATTCCTAAGTACCTGACAAATGCACAGTGTTTCTAAGGATAGAACAGAGAGGCTTTGTAGTCATTAGAGTTTTGTTGCTTCTCTTTTTTTTTCTTTTAACACACTAATCTCATTAGATCTTTGCTAGTGTTGCCATACATGACTAAACCTTTGTCAGCCTAGCTCTTATGAAGAATCTCCTGGGAATGGCTCTGGTTTTTATTCATTCCAGGGCTGAAATAATTAGACAATCTATCAACTGTGAAGCTAGCTGGGTTGTGATGTTTTCTTGTTATCTTGACCTTAATGTTTTGGATGCTCTGCTCTATGACAGATATGCCAACCATAACCGTTCCCTCAAGGTTATGGGCAGTTTTGTGCTCCCAAGACAAGAACAACAGAAGCATTTACACTCTTCAAATTATCCAGTCCTCTACCATCTATCTGCAGTTCATCTACAGAATCCTGGTTTATACTGCTATTTGACCGGCTGTGTTAAGTAGCAATGCAGTAAGAGAAGAAATGTCTGTCTCAAAGTCAGCTTCTCTAGCTCCTTTGATTGATTTTACCCACTTCCAGGATTATCAGAATCAGTACTGAGATCTCAGTATTAAGAATTCAGGGTTCAAGAAAAAATGCAGGATCTCTAATTACCCAGTGATGGCGACTTGCTATGGAACTCTCACACTTATGCTGCCTTTCTATCATGAAAAAGCCCTTTTAACTCCTCCATGTGTGAACATGAAAGACAATAAAATGCATTTCAAAATGGAAGCAGACTTCAAAAGACTCAGTATCTTAGCTCAGAGCTAAGAGTGAAGGAAAAAGGAGCTCTTCTTCAGCAGTGCATCTCCTGCAGCAATAGTAATTCTTAGTGCAGCTAGAAACCCACATTTTCATGGGAAGTGACTTTCCTTCACAATGGAAGAACAGAGATTGCTTATACAGCACAAAGATTGGTGCCACACTTTAGCATTAATGGTTCGCAGACAGTAGGGGTGTGTATGTTTTTCTCTGCCCTAAAAATAGCAAGTGGGCAGGCTGCAAGAACTAATTATATTCTGCATAAGGAAAAACATCCCAGGTGTTCTGAAACTAATATGACCACATTGACAGCCCTGGGGTTTAGGTTTAATGAGGAGAAATAACTATTAGATATAAGAATATCTTTGGATGAAGGGATGGGATGTAGCCTCAGCAAGTTTGGTGATGACTCTAAACTGAGGGGAATRGCTGCTACACCTGAAGGCTGTGCTGCCATTCAGCAGGACCTTTATTGGCTGGAAAGCTGGGCAGAGAGAAACAAGTGTAAATGTAGGGTCCTGCACCTGGGGAGGAATAACCCCAAGTACCAGCACAGGCTGGGGCCTGACCTTCTGGAGCTACGAGTGTGCCCATGCAGCCAGGAAGGCCAGTGCTATCCTGGAGGGCATTGAGAAGAGTGTGGCCAGCAGGACAAGGGAGGTGATCCTTTCCCTGTACTTGGCTCTAGTGAAGTATATCTGGAGTGCTGTGTTCATGCTGGGCTACTCAGTACACRAGAGACAAGGAGCTCCTGGAGAGGGTCCAACAGAAAACAACAAAGATTGTGAGGAGTCTGGAGCACCTCTTATGAGGGGAGACAGAGGGAGCTAGGCCTGGARAAGACTGAGAGGGAATCTCATCAATGCATATAAATCCCTCCGAGGCCGGTGCCAAGGGGATGGTGCCAGGCTCTTTTCAGTGGTGCCCAGTGACAGGACAAGGAGCCRTGGCCATAAAATAAACCAGGAAAAGGTTCACCTACACATGAGGAAGAACTTATTTACACTGAGGATACGGAGCACTAGATCAGGCTATCCAGGGAGGTGATAGGGTCTCCCTCTCTGGAGACACTCAGGATCTGCGTGGACATGTTCCTGTGTCACCTGCTCTAGGTGACTGCCTGAGGAGCAGGATTGGATGGTTTATCTGCAGAGGCCACTTCCAACCCAACTCTTCTGTGATTCTGTGAAGTCCTGCATACTCATAGGTCCCATGGAAATGAATAACAAATGCAAGTGCTCTGTTGTGTAGGTAATCAGAGCCCAAGAACCTGGTTCTCAAGTTTGGATTTTGTACCAGATCAACAGCACAATTTCAGTTTAAAGCAGAATATTTTCTTCTTCAAACTGGGAGAAAACTCAACTTACAAAAGTAGTTGAATTTGTCCCTGCTTCTCTCTGTCGGTAGAATCTCATCAACACCATGAGAAGCACATGTTTTATTGCTGATGGAAACCAGACATATAAAAATGTACCAAAATAAGAAAGTAAAGTAAAAGCTGCTTTAAGCAGGCTTAACAAGCTATTCCATCATGTTGTCTTTCTGAATTTAAGCCTCTCACATATTTAAACTCATCAGTTTGAACATTTTGTTTGTGGTTTGCTCGAGACAGTCTGGTTTTCCCCATGTCCTTACAATTCTGGGAAACTCGCAATGGCTTTGTGAATTACTGCAGTCATGTAAGATATATTGTATATTTTATGAATTGCTTAGTACAGTCTGAGCATACTTAATATGGGTAATAAAAGTATACGCTGTCTTTTTAGTGTAACTTATCAAATAATTCATAAATAAATAAATCATGTAAAGGCAAATACAATTTTTCAAGCTATCATTAAATGCTCTMTATTTAAAACAAATGCAGGGAAAAAATATTAAAATTTTAGCTCTAGAAATTAATGAGGCACCATGAAAATGGAAATCTCATTTCTCCCTGAACATCTAGTCTGTTGTAGTTACAAGGAACTCCTAAAATTACTATAGGTGAAAGAAGAATGTCCTCTATTTTCTGCAGCTTGTTACATTGTGCATTTGACAGCATACTGTGTATAGTCATTTATTACATCAATTTCTACTCAGCTGAGAATATTCTTATCAATGCCAAGAAAAGAATTAAACAAAACAAAAAAATATATGTTTTCAAAAAAGAAATTCGTAAATAATTTCCAAGACTTGCTAGCCACTGCTAATCAAGGTAAACTATCTGATCTATATTGATTATTCTCTCACAGTCTGGCCTACACTTTAATAAATGGTGTTATTAAAATCTTATTATATCAGAAGCTATATTTTCAATACTGTAACATCTCTTTAGTGTTGCTTTGCTATTTGGTAAGCTGAGTAGTAGAAAAAAACTGGAGGAAGATGTAGAAGGTAATTACTGGCACAACTGTTGAATTTTATTTTAGCCATTGTCTCTGGTCTCTGGAAAGTCCTTTGCAGATGATGAAGGCAGGGACTAGGACAATGAAGAACCACCTGCTCAGGAGATGATCAGGACCACTGACTTTTCTCTCTTGAAGACTTTGATATTCAAGGTGATATGTCCCACAGGGCACATGTCCTATCCACCATCCACACAGGGATGTGTAAGACACTGCAGAAGCGTACTGAACCCCCAGACTGAGGTGCCTCCCTTCAGATCCAAGTTTCAATTCTTGACACGCATTTGAAATGATAAAACCTTTACAGGAGCCCATGAGAGCCACTGGTAGGTAGTACATTACCCACAATAGGACACTACTCTCATTTTGTTTTCCTCTAAAAGGAAAATGAATTAATATTTCCTCCACTGCTTTGTCTCCTTCCTTTTAAATTTCCTATAACATTTGTGTTGCACCTTCCATGTGTTCTCATGTTTCAACGCTTCCCACAGCTAGGTTGTGACATGAAAGGTGTTTCATCATTGCCTAAGAATTAATTTTACATGTGGCTCCCTCTAAATTTCAGCCGTATCTATGATATTGCAGGAGATAGTCGCTGCTCTAATTCTGATTTAACAGAAAAACCTCACACCACTCAACAGTGAGCAAATAAACCTTATCGAGAGAACACTATTTCAGTGTGACACTGTAGCTGCAGGAACATATTTCCCAGCTCACTATTGAAATTCTATAATCTGAATAGGAGAGGTACAAATGAGTTGGAAGGAAAAACAAATCTTTTGAATTGCACTTCGTTTTTCACTTCGAAAGTATAATGGTTGACTGTGATCAATGACAGACAGATCATTTCCCCAAAGTGTAATATATCTTCAGCTCTCAAGTCAAAGTACTTACAGTGCAGAAGCTCATGTTGTGGCTTCACCTCAGCCAGCAACTCAGCAACACATAGCTTTTTGCTTATTCCCTGTCCCCTAGTGGGATAAAGGGAACAAAATTGGAAGGGTAAAAGTAAGTCATAGGTTGAGACAAGAAGAATGTATTAACTGAAATAAGTAACTCCCAAACAGTGGTCCCTGGCCAACTGCCTCCCTAGCTTCTTGCTGAGCATGAGGCCTTATAGTATTAATATCCCTTGCATCATTTGGGTTCTGCTGTCTCAGCTCTGTTCCCCCCTGCCCTAAGTCCTTGTGCACCCTCAACCCCTTCTCTGGGACAGGTATTAGTTAAAGCCTGTTTCTTACAAATATCCTCAGTGTGTGAGGCTTTTTCTGTATTATCATAAACCTTAAGCATCAATATCACTGTAATTAGTAGGATTGTTTTCTGAATTTTGATTATTCAGTTATGATATATATTAAAATAACAGTATTTTTTTCCAATTTGTAGGGAATATTTTCTCCTATAGATCCCTACCCAAATTCTCATTAGAACATCAGGAAGGGAGACAAAGTTTAGATGGACCAGAGGAATATCATATGTTGGCAAGATTTATGAATTGACCATAAAGCAGCTGCTGAGGCTGACTGGCAGGATCATCCCAGCAGCCAAAGCTCAGCAGCATTTACTGTGCTGAGGAACTGCCTGCAGGCTCAGAGCTTCAATGAAGAGGCATGGTGGGTGCCGCCCAGAGAAGCTCTCAGGAAGGCAAGAGCTGGCCAGTGTTCTCCAATAGTGAGTCAGAAAAAAAGGCAGGACAGAGTTTCGGTAGGGAACAGGAAAGGCACAAATTTTCTTTGCAGTGCCCTGTACAAGTTGCTGAGAGCAGCAAAGCCCTGAAAAAGACTTTCTGGGCATGAACTTTTCTGTCATACCTGTGCAAAGCCACTCCATTCCCTGGAGAGCCCTCTAATATAAATGCTTTGGCTGACACTACACAAGAATTCTTCCTCCTTTTTCATCAGTATTTTCTTTAATAAAGTTTCAGTTACAGGTGTATAAATCAAACACAAGGGGAATATTAGTCCCATTGTTATAAAGAACAATTTACTGTAATCTGTTTTTCTGAAAGTTTGGTTCATGATGGTTTGTTGCCTGTTCCTGTGCAAATAATAGAGTAAATCACCCAACTGAACAGCAATTTTTCAGCACTGTCTTTATATTTTACCTCTGCTGGAGCTTTTCTACTTGCAATATTGTTTTCATCCTTGAGAAGTGAGTCTGCAGAATGAATACTTGAGCCTGCATCCACAGTGAGTTCTAGACCCGTCTCTGCACTTCCTTCTACAAAAGTGACCATCCTTTGTAAGGACACAAGCACCCTCCACGTGGACAGAGACTTTCTAAACACTTATCAATTGCAGTGTGAAAATCTTCACAGGCTTATCCTTCGGCCATCTGCCTCTCCCTTTGCAACACAAAGCAGTGGCTCTTTTCACTCACATTGGCAGGATTCTGCTGCATGCAACTCTGACAACCTTTGAAGGTAAGAAAACACAGCCTGAAGGACCCCTGCAGCATGTTTAGTGCCCTCAGCTTGGTGTTCCTCCAGGGGCTTCACAAAATAAATGAGATCTATGGGGTCCTGAGTCCAGGAGACATTTGTTTGCTTTAGGCTTGTACAGCTAATGCAGTGAAGGAGGTGAAGGACTACAGTGGAGTAATTTGGTTTTGGTGATAAAGAAGGAGATCCATGACTCTTTTATACATTAATAATCAGGCAAATAACTTAAAAATTATTTAATTTTACCAAAATATTTGAYCAATATTTTGGGGTCTTTAGCAGGGCTGGTTGCCTTTTTTTTTCCTGCAACACTGGTAACATAAAAAGCACTATAAGAAAGATATCCTTCTAGAAATATATATTTGACTGATCTATGGGCTTAATCCAAGACTTAATTTASAGTTTACCAAATTACCCAGAATCTTCAAACCAAACTATATTACTGCTGAGGAAAACATAAATGTTTCCATCCTTTCTTTTTGTTTTAAAACTCCTTCTGGAAAGTGAATACTGTATTTCACTGTAACCTCAACTCTATTCACCCCTACACCAAATGCTTCTTTTCCATTTTATCATATAACTCACTCCATAGTGTGTTTTAGCTTTCTTGAATAAGGTTATTTCAAGGCCCCATGAAAACCCTACGCATGCAAAAACTTCATGATTGTGATTTTGCATTGTGGGCGTTCTAAACTTTATAAGTGCCTGCTCAATTCTAATGACAAAAAATAATGGTAGAGGGAAGGCACTGTATAAAATATGTTATCTGGAATTACACTATGCGTCCATCTCACAGTTTCTGTTTGGTTCATAATAAACCACCCCACTAAAAATAACTGGAAAAAATCCTTTCAATGTAGCTACTTCCTAGGTACCAACCTCTGGTTTAAACTACACTAACAAACACCTCTATAGCTGCATCTTTCCTCTGCCTTATTTCCAATACTGTATCAAATCGATCAGTGGGAATGAGAAAAATAGCAGGAGAAAAATAGCAGAAGAAAAATATTCGGAAGAATAAACAAGGGCAAGACACCTAGATAAAGGCACTATAGTGTCCTCAAATGTCCATGGCTACAATCTCTTACCTAGCAGCAAAGAAATACAACCTCTAGTGGTGGGTGCTGTGGTAAGCAGCACCAAAACCTGTGGTAAAAACTGAGAGAAATAATTTGGTGGTGYATTTCTAAAAGGTTTGCTAAAGAGAAGGAATTGTCAAGACCAATCAAAAGACAGCTAGTAAGCAAGCCAACAGAAAGGAAATGAGGAATGAGTAACTTAGTGCCATCCCATTGTCACTGAAATTCCTCATAGCTTCTGTTGGAAAGCAGAATGTTCCCTGCCTGGCTGTTACCAGACTATAAATAAATTTCAAGTCAATAAGGTGTAGAAATCAGAACCTAAAAAGAACTGCTTATCATCTTTTCTGTAGATAAAGTATCATGCCCAATCCTCTTAGCAGWTCCTAATAACCCCAGTCAGTATCCAAGTTGTTTCCTTAGTAACATATACCTTTAACAGCCAAGGCAGCTGAAAACTGCCCTAAGTAACATTGTCAGTCAACTAAATCAGTGTCACAGATAATTCTGCTTAGTGATCTTCCAATGCCAACAGAAATTTTACATCTGTGATATGCCAGTGCTCCACAACCTAAGAGCTTTGTGAGGAGCATCTGGCCAGTCAAAGTGACAGAACTGCACTGCTCTGCTCTGCATTGGGGCAGCCTCACCTCGAGTCCTGTGTGTAGTGTTGGGTGCCACAGTGCAAGAAAGATATAAAGCTATTAGAGAACATCCAAAGGAGCATCATCAAGATGGTGAAGAGTCTACAAGGGAAGCTATAAAAGAAGAAGGTGAGATCACTTGGCTTGTTTAGCCAGTAAAAGACAAGACTACACACCACAGTCTACAGCTTCCTCATGAGGGGAAGAGGAGGGGCACACACTGACATTTTTTCTGTGGTGAACTGTGACAAGATCCAAGTGACTGAAGTTGTGTCAAGGGAGGTTTAAACTGGATCTTAGAAAAAGGTTCTTCACCCAGAGGGAGTTTGGTCATTGAACAGGCTCTCCAGGGAAGTCATCACAGCGCCAGCCTGATGGAGTTCAAGAAGCATTTAGACAATGCTCTCAGGTACAGATCTGATTTTTAGGGTGGTCCCAGGAAAAGTCAGGAGTTGGATTCAATGATCCTTGTGTGACCATTCCAACCCGGTATATCCTATGATTAAGGGTTCTATGACTCTATAGAGCCAACCACATTCTGAATGTGTCACACAAATGCAAAATTCAACACTGGCTTCTTTTCAGGAAACCTTAATCAAACTAGGTGTAGATGTTAAATTAACTACTTTCCACTGAGTCTTCAACACCGAGCCCTTTCTTAACATATGTGCAATTCTTCTTGACCATCTCAGATCCAGGGTTGTTTCCTATGCACTGGGCTTAATTTGCAATTATTTTTTGTCACAAGATCCTTTTCAGGATCATTGGATCCAGATTCATTCACAGAGGGACATATTCAACTCGCAGTTGAGAAAAAGCCTGCATTTCATCATACTGAACTAGGAATGCAACACCTTGCCAGAGGAAGGCAATGCCATAAGAGATGAGAAACAAGCTGGTGATCACCAATCTTACCACCTGCCCTGCTGGTTTTGATTTTTTACATCGCCACAACCTGCTCCTGGATTGAACCATGACAGCATGCTGTCAGCCTTCATGGGCTGTAGCATGTTAACCCATGCTGCTGCTCTGATATACAAATGCATCAACTGTTGGTCGGCAAGTCTTGCTGAAAAACCAGTAAGGTATTTAGATAAAAAATATCAAACTGAAGCAGTGAGACTTGGGAGGCCTGAATAATTGCACGGAATTAGACCTCAGTGCTTTGTCTTGTTTATGTGTCTTATTAGGCTTTCCTTCTCTTCTTGATCTGTCCTCCTACTCTTCATTTTAGCACACTCTTAACACTATTTGCTTTTAGTCCTTCAGATTTATACCTGCCCAACTTGAGCCTGGAAAAATTTCCCCTTGCTAGATGATACATCTGGCAAACATGTTAGAAATGTCTTCAGTTCTCTAATAATTTTTGGTTTTCATTTGAAAAGAAGCCCAAATTCATCAGGATCTATCTGGCAGTTATGTGTTCCAGACTGAACACAATGTGCTGGCTGAGGTTATGCTACAGTGATAGAAAGAAGAAATATAACTACACTGCTCTGAAACATGTCACCTCTGAACATGAAACTCTGAATAGTTCTGGCCTTTTTTCCCTCCCTTATTATATTGTGAAATTACCTGCAAACACCTTCCGGTATGATCAGTTTCTCCTGCTTCATCTTACCAGTGAGCTAAGCTGTTTCAAACTATTCTTCCTGCAATATAGTCCTGCAAGTTTTCAAATTGTGATTAAAAATCTGATTTTTTGATCCTGCAGATGTGTAAAGAATCTCAGAATAGATATACTCTTATAAACCTATTGGCTTAAGTGATATAATGACAGTTCAAGTTGGCTGAGCATCTATTGTAAAATATGGCAGTGCATGCTCCTGATGTCAATCAAGATAAAGATTTCCATGTGGATAAATAATTTTTCACGTGCTTTTCTGAAAAGAAAAGTTTACTCCAACAGCAGAAGTTCCAAGAAACAAAGAATTTGTAGTGAGATTTCTCCTTAGTCATCATTTCTTTCTCTGACATAAAAAGAAAGTGTGTCTGTTTATGTATTTATGCATATGTTTCTCGTTATATATATTTTATAGTAGTCATGCCATTCTGCAAGAAATGAATTCCACAGATCTCAGTCATGTCAGAATTGCACCCTGTACTCTATAAGCACACATTGCTTATCAGTACATGTCCATGAACAAGCCACTAAGTGTGAGTGATTATGTCTGATCTTTGATATTAATATAATCATATTCCCAGAAAAACAAAATGTTTAGAACTAATTTTGTTACATTTTAACCCATATGCTTTAACCCATACCCAGCTCATGTGTTCTCCCATGTGCCTGCATTTCTCCTACTATGTATTATTTTTATAGCTGGCTTTCCTGGCTATAGGGACAAATATTCCACAAATCTGGAACCACAGAGACCCCTTCTATTTTTCTTGCTCAGAACAGAGTTTATTTGAAAAGAAGCCCAAATGTTTCTTAGATGAGATTGCATTTATCTTTCCTACAGTCAGCCTTGGACAGCTCCAGTTTTTCCCATGCCTGAGGCTTTGCCAATGAATAAGGCATCCCTTGTTTCAAGACACTTGCAAAAATAATGTATRTAATCAGAGCAACACATGTGCATTTGGGGAAACTGAAAGAAAGACATGCTCAAGCTGATAAAAACTACTAGTAGAATAGTAGCAAAAAAAAATTCCTTTTTCTTGAAAGATGCTTGGTTTCTCAAGTACTCCATACTGGTAGGGAAAGATCCTTAAGTGCTTAGGTCTGGATGTGGATTGCACTTCAACAGAGAGAGCTCAACTTTTGCTGAAAAACCAGTATGACTTATGAAATACCACCCTAGACTCCTGTGTAGCCATTTGACATTTTCTTCAGCATCTGCCTTGAGCTAGAGTATAAAATCACTTTTCTGCATCCCAGTTTTCCTTCTATAAAAACTGGGGCAATGGTGCACAAACTACCCACAAGAAGCACAGTTTTGGCACTGTAGCTYCCAATGCCCTGTTTCACATTGATCTGACAGTACTGTGGGATTCTAAGACACTGTAAATATAGCCTTAAAGCCCTTTCAAACTACCTTAATGAGTAACAGACCAGCCAAGATTCTCTTCCTACAGGGCATTAAGTGTTCCCAGGGGTAGGGCAGGAAAGAAGAGCGGTTATATAGTCATTGAAGTCTAATTGCTATTAAAGTACTCTTTCTTTAAAGTTGTCACATTAAAACCAGCCCTCTTCTTCCTTTCTCTATTTAATGTCAGTAGTAAGACTGCATACTTTCACCCTAAGTGGAATAGTTTTAGCCCAAGCAAAAGTAAAAATCAATTAATGGCAACTAATTAGCATTCTGTACAGTTCATAGCGTAGAACTCATGCCTCTTGCAATATATATCTTACAGCAGCTTAAGAAGAAATACAGGACATAAGATAAGCATCTGGGAAATGTCAGTGAGTAATTTTAAGAAACTCTGAAATTTATTCAGTGATAACTCATGTAAGGACGTATCTAGCTATCTTTTATGGTTATGATTCACTTTACTGACTCTTAGAAGTACCTTAATCCTGTAGACAGAGCAGCTGAGTTTGATGAGATGTTAATTAGTTTGTATAAAAGTGCTACAACCCAAGCCTTACTCTCGTGTCACTGGAGTACACTTTAGTGTATATTATTTTGTTTTTTTCAGAAGCCTTACCCATTATGAAATCAATTCCATTTGCACAGCGTCTGGCATATTGCATTTTGGGAAAAATAATGTATAAATACTGTTTAAAGAATCCTAGTTAAAAAGCTAAATTCTGAACAATTTTTAACTTAAAAGAACAATCCATAAACTCAAATTTCCAAAGTAGTCAGAGCAAATATTAATGAAACATTAAAAATACTCAAAAAATCTTGCATTTTGAAGCTATGACCATTTGATTCTAACACAAAAACCCCACAATCAATACAACCTTCTTGAATATATTAAAYAACTATTCCAGTCCAATTTAATAAGCTTCCAAAACGTTTTATTCCATAAATTGAAGGCATTTCAGCAATAACATCACAAGTATTTATCATATTTATTAGATATTAACTCAAAGTTTAGAGAGTATATTTTAAATATGTGGACAATTAATGTTTTTATAAACAGAAAATACTGAAAATATAGCATAACCTTCATTCTTCATTGCTCAGAGGCTGTATAGGGCTCTGAGAAAGCTGATCTAATTGCAGATGAACCCATTCATGACAGAGGGGTTGGACTAGATGGTTTTTAAGGTCCCTTCCAACSCAAACTCTTCCATGACTCAATGACTTCAAAGCTGTTGGGTTGTGCTTGTTAAGTTGTTCTGTTCTCCCCCTGCCTGAGTTGGTTCATTCTGTTTCCCCTAAGTTGTAAATAGTTCTGCCCAGGTTCTCCCTCCCCTCACAGTTAAGTGTCTGTCACCCCAGTCCCCATGGTGACAGATGTATCAAGTTATTCCCCTCCCCGGTTACCCTGGAAACTTCATGTATCCTTCCTTCGATCCCTCCCCAGCTCTCTGCCAGTCACTCCTTGCCACCACCCTTCCCTCCAGAACCTTCCACCAGGGGCTTGGAGTGATTGGCTCGGAGGCTGGGGTCCCTCCCCTAAGTTGTTTCTATTGGTTCTTCCCACATGTCAGTTTCATGTACCCCACTCCCCCTACAACTCCCATTGGTTCCCTTTTGTTTCCACCCCTTACCGCCCACTCCCTTTATAATTGCTTGTATTGCTGTCYTCTCTCTCTTCGGTTCTCAGCTACYTTCAGTTTGTGTTCTGCACTACCCTAAATAAACCGGACTTGCCCAGACCAAAGAGCGCTCTCCTCCTTCCTGCAGAAAGAAGCCTTACTTTAAGTGGCCACGTCTCCTACCAAGGAAGCACTGCCACCTCCACGTGGGGTGCTGGCCTTAGGCGCTGTGCCCGACAGCAGGTCGGGAGAATGCCCCCCCCGACTGCAAGCGGTGCTGGCCAGCTTGCCGGGATGCTACACCAACAGCSACAGACCCCTTCACAAAGCCAGCTTGTAGGCCATGCTGCATACAGCCTCTATTTATTTAGAGTATCTGACCTTTCTTTTGCAATATGAGGCTGGTGCAGAAGATCCCTGCAGAACCATCCCACACCCCAGAGTGGAGAAAGGAGGTAGTTGCTGGAATCAACCTGACCACCCTTCTCTACCATAGAGCTACCTTTATCCTTCAAGGCAGAGGCAGAAGGTCATCATCATCATCGTCATCATCATCATCTCGCCACTCGGCTCTGCTCCTCACAGTCATCTCCACTTGGTTCTGTCATGTGGTTGTGACATTTTGTCTTTCACACCTGGCAACTCGTCTGTCTCATGGCCCAAGAAAGCTCTATTGTCTCTTCTAGGTGAATGAATGAGATGGCATATTGTAATTGCATCCATCTGCGTTTCTGGATTTGTCTGTAAATTGTCTCATACCATATAAGCAAAATTTGAGGCTACTGAGGCAGGGAGAACTGATATCTCCCATAGTCTACCATGGCCACTGTCTGTCATGTCCTGCAGTTGATTTCTGCCCTAAAACCTAATCTAACATAATCAATAAGAATTGTCTATTATTCCATTTCCTGCAGAGACTCTATTTTCCATCTACCCTCAGTCTGGCAGCAGACTGCCTCCCAGTAAGATTAAGAATCTGGAAAAGCTCCCAGATATCTGTGGATCTTTATAAACCTGAGAGAAAAGTTGACGTGGGCAAGAAATTTTGCCTCTGAGGTCTTGCCATGCTCACTGCTATCATAAACTGTTCAATGTGTCCTGACAATCAATTTAATATGGTTTATCTGATGCTTCTTCCATGTTTAGTAATAATACAAAGAGAATGTGACTGCTATAGTAGAAAGTTAATACTATAGCTCTCTATCTATTTTTCTTTCTGTATGTTATTTTGCTTTAAGGGTGAGTGTCACAGGGAACTATGATAGATCTGTTTATCCCATAAGAGATTCACATCTGATTTCACTGAAGTATCAGACTGTTCCAGACCAAATTTTCTGACCTCAAAATATCAAATAAAATCTAATATTAGATGAAAATGTAGTTCTAATTAACCTGAAAACTTCTATCACTCCATAGATCAGTGATGGCACTTTGTTTAAAGCATGGTAATATTTTTTAGAAGAAATAATTGTTTAGAAGTCTTTAACAGAACACAAACACTAATCACCTTAGAAGTTTTTTTAATCTTAGCCTGATGCTTTTAAAATATGTGTATCTTTTATACATGATATGACTTTTATGCATAAGGTTTCAAATTGCCTGTCGAGCAATCCTATTGTGTGTGGATTTATGTAACTCATTTTTATGATATATATATTAAACATTTGCTTGACTTTTGTATGGTGTTATTTTGCTTTATAGTAATAAAACCACAGATCTTGAATTACTTTTAGTGAGTTTCTAACATAAAGAAATATAGGAGCTCAAGGTTTGTGTTGATCAAGCTCTTCTTTCTACATGTATTTCTCTGTTGGATTTTTAAAGTATTATTTTCAGGGCTGGACTTTTTTACTAAAATCAGGTGCTACTCCAGTCACTTAGCCACAGAGCTAAAGCTTTCCTTCCTTTATAAAAAAAACCTGGGGACATGTGTCCAAATTATCTGACCCTTTAACTTCTGGAGAAGTATTTTTTCTGACATCACTTACATTCAGCATGCTATAGGAAGAGATACACGGTGAAAGCACCAAATGTGCTTGGCAGTGAGATTCATAATAAGGAGAGCGGAGACATTTGTGACCCTACAGTGGGGGGGGCATGACATGTTATCTGTACCACCAAACCAATCCACCAGCAGGGGAAGGACTGAGAACCACAGATCCAGTTCTCATGTTTCCAGTCCCATTTTATTTTCCTTTGACTTGGAGATTCTGTGATTCTGCTGAGGAACCATATCAGAATGCAAGTTTTTAATCCAGGTTTGTGTTTACCCAAGATCTGAGAAGGAGCTCTGAACTTTTCCTCTCTCCCACAACACAAGTCAGTGAGAGCTTAGCCCTAAAGGGATGTCTTCTCCAGAAGAGCACTACAGAACTAACACAGAACAGCTTTAAATAAGCTATCTTAGGCACCTGCAGCAGACTATTTCTACACATAGAAATAGTGAATTAACCTATGCTTTGGACTGCTGCCAGCCCTAAAATCTCTAATTTAAAGCAAATCTTAATGTTTCTCTACTTTACAGTAATTTCTTTCATAGCTGTGAGATGAAAATCCTTTAAGCAATAGGTATACCAAGGATCAAGAACTTTCACACCTTAAATGACACGGCACACACTAAGTCATCTCTCACTAAGGAGAATTTATATGCCTGTAGAACAGAGGCCATCATTCTTGCCTGGGTCAATGTGCAGATGAAAACTAGCAAAGATTCAGAAAACAATATTTTTACTGTCTTATTTTGAGACATTCAAAACCCAATGTTTTAAACTGCTGTTAAATAGCAAAAGCTTCATTTACATAGCCATCAATATCACCAGCTTATTGAGAACAACCATGACTGCAACCTCCATTTAACATAGTGAAAGCAGCTCTTATCAGTATCGAAGTTTCCTTTTTCTCACAATTCTGTTCTGAATAAGAGCTCTCCATACCATCATTTTGCAAGCCCTTGTACAGTTCCTCAGGCAGTAATTCTGGAGAGAGGTGGGGGAGCAAGGGGATGAAAACATGGTACACAGAACTGAAAAGATCATCAGATTCATTTTTTGCAATCACAGGCAGCCAAGGTGTGCAAATGCCTCACATGACAGGATCATTCTGCAGCAGTGTTCAGCCAATGTATCTTGGGTAGTGGAAGGCCAAAGTCTTCAGATGACCTTTGACAGCCAAGGTGCAATACCCTGTGGTTTTTACATATACAGGGTGAGTACAGGGTATGAAGAAGTGTGTGGCAAAAAAATAATTTCCATGCTTAAGTTAGACACAACTGATGACAATGTTTGGCACAAAGCCACAATGTGAATTTGAATTTAAGAAAGGCAGTTATTTGTCTTCCTCGACAAATAACTGTAAATAATTTTCAGAAGATAATTATCTACTCTGTGGTGAGCCTACATATTCTGGGAGTGGTTTTGATCAAAATTGTCTCATATCTCAGGTTCTGAACCATGTTTGGGATATAAGTGCCTCTTCAAAGTTTGTGTGCGGATCAACTATGCAAGGCTCCTCAGCATCGTTGCTGTCCTTCCAGCTCCATATATTTCTGCCACACAAGTGGAACACTAAGAGGTTAACAACAAGAAGTCTGTGATGAACTCTGGTATTTACATTTCACAGTTTTATTATTCCTGCCTAGAATAATTCCTGATGATCTGCAACTCCTCCTGGCACAATTCTGTTGAAAATATGTAGGTGTAAATTACAGTTTTGGTCTTGCATGTTCCTGAGAGCACTGGATGCCTCCAAGCTTGGAGAGGCTTGGATGCCTCCAAGCTTGACATCACATTTATGCTTCTCTCATCAAGAGTTCTGGCTGAACTTCATGGTACTTATGCACCTTATCTGCCCATGTGATAGATGTATCTAATCTATCCAACTCCAGGAAAGATCTTGGGCCATCCTTTCAGCCTGATGTCAGTGTTATATCATGGAGTAGGTGAAAAACTAAATGTAAACAACCACTGGCCATCTCCACAGCACCTACCGCCTGCCACTTTTTTCCCACATGAATATATTACTGACTTGCCCTTGACCAGCTTCAAAGGCTGTCTAGTAGACAGGCTGCATTAAAATGGCCAGCCTGGATGCTGTTTCTATCCAACAGATCAGATGTCACTGAGAGAAGTTCCTGCTCACGAGAGTTGGTGAATTATCACAAGCTCAGGGAACCACACAATGCACTTCGCTCTACCTCCAACAAACACTGACCAGTGGAGTGAATTCCCTAACTATTTCACAGCTCAATTACTGGGAGCAGCCATCTGCTGCAGGGAGTTTCTGAAGTGGCTAGGAGTACTAAAGATGGGCAAAAGTAAAACACTGGGTTCTTGCCCAAACCCTCATAATGCTTTGGGCAATCCCTGATTAGTTGATAAATGCTCGGCTTACTTGCCTGAGCCTTTTCCATTAATTGCTTTCACAGTTTGGAGAATCTCTGCTATATCAGCACAAAAACTTATCTCAGTCACTAAAAACATGCCAGTTGCTCAGGCAAATGCCTTTGAGACCAAATCTGTCTGCTCCCTATTGCACCCCCAYGGGCACTTAGGTCTTTTCTTAGGTGTGATGTTCAGTGTTGTTTATAGTGCTCTAGGCRCAGTCAAACTACTTTATCTACAATAATACTATCTTTTCTGATTTATATTGTTCTCCTGGCAATTCTGGTTGCCTTCTCCAATACACAAGCACAGTGGATTGAAGGCCATGGGGAGTTTCTCCATAATAACTTCCCAGATTTATTACAAACTCCTAGTAACATGCTGCAGTGACATTCTGTTTCTTACCTCATTGGATTCTTTGCTATTTTACATCATCGCTTAGAAAAAGGCATTTAAATGATTTAAGTCCTCTGTGTCGAGCTTCATTGTTTTTTGTTATTTGCTGTATTTCCTGCATTAGTATCATATCCACACCTGAAAATTCAATTCTCAATAGTATTAGGTAAACCATTAAAAATAACAGAAAGCTGAGGAGGATACATTGATTCTAGTGATCCTTTATGCTTTCCATTTGCAGTAAATCTGTCCCATACTTTCCTACAGAGGACTTTTATTTTGTTGAGCAAATGTTCTCTCTTCTTCCAAGGCTTAGGCATTACAAGAATTTCTTCTGTTCTTGCCTGTAGCAATATTTTTTCTCCATGGCAGAAATTTTTTATTTTACAGCAAGACAGAGGCAGTGGTTTAAGCAGTGTTCATAAAAATATGTATTTGGAATATGCAGTAGCCTGTCAGTGATACTGGATCAGCAGAGTTTTTAATCCATCTATTTAAAAAAAAATTCAAGAGACTTGCTATAGTGGCAGAATATTTTGCATAACACTATGATTTATTTTAAATAATATATCACATAAGTTGCTCCAGAATATTAGCCAGAGCTAAAATTACTTCAAAAATTAAACCTAAAACTTAAAAGAAAAATGTAATAAAAATTTTGCAAACAAGTTAGTGAAGCAGGGATGTATTTGGAGACAGAGTGGTTCTCATGCAGGATGGTTTTCTCAAATAATGTCACTACTTGCTATGACAAATACACTAGAAAACTTAGGAGAGCTGAGCTGAAAGGAARATACAAGATGTCACAATGAAAGACCAATTATTTTAGAAAAACAGAATGTTTTTAAAATATATCTTAACAGAAATATGAGACAATAAATTTTCCATCAAGATAATATTTTTTTAAAATATTACTGAAATTCTGAATCTGATCTCCCCTAGTACAACAGTAAAAAATGGAGGTGTTAACATATACTTTGCTGTAGTCTGTTCCTTCCTGACGTATGTATGTGTGGGAGTCAGACTCTAATTCAGTATATTAGGGACCAAATGAACAGGATCCCATTTGTGGATGTGGCTGTCCATCCTCCCTATGTGCAGTGCACCAGTAACAAGCAAGGTTCCTCTCCAGGACATGATACTTGATTGCTGCCAATGTCAAAGACATTTGCAGTGATGTTCAGAACAACTGAAAATCAAGCCGAATTACATTAAAGATGAAATTAATACCTTAGAATCACTGCAATATTTGCACTGTGCAGGAAATGATTCAGATCTGTGTACCCAACATGAATTATGCAAGTGCTAGCCAGATCAGACAGATGATAAGCTTTCAGGGAGAAAGAAACCTGGTGTGCCTTGCTTTAATAATGGTCACAGAGCATGAACCTTCAGGAGAGCTGTTTTTACAAACGTAACTTCTAGCAGGAAAAGGCCAATGCTCTCTTCCTATTTCACAACCAAAAAGGAAATTTGTTAAATCTAAACCAAAATTTTAAACCAAGCAGGTTTTTTAATTGAGAAAATAGGTAATAGGCTTTCAAACAACATTAATGTGTATTATCCTTAAAAATATCTTAGACAAGTAGAGACAAAATTACTAGACCACACTTTCAACATGGCAATAATTGAATCTGGACTTCTTGAGGAAAATAACAAAGCCTTAACCATAAGCCAATTTTTCTTCTGTTCTTCAATTAATTTCAATTTATTCCCTCTAGATGTATAAAATTGGACCATTTTATTGCTCAAGTAAACCCATAAAACTGTTACCTTGCCCACAAGACCCTTCTATTACAACATCATTCCCATGAATGCAACATAGAAGGAACAGAAAAATTTGCTGGTTTATCTTCAAATTTCACAAAAAACATATTCCTTTTCATACATTGAATATTCAGAACTGCACACAAAAATGTTCTTAATCCTGAATCAAATTCTATTGACACTTATGGAATGAAAAACTTCTCAATTTATTGTTTAGATACAAAGTATTTCTTTGAATGTGCAACAAGGCCTCAATTCTGCATGAGATTCAAACATCAGCATTTTAAYTTACACTGGAGCATGGAAAAAATTAAGCATAATTTTAAGCGGAAATCAAACACTGAGAAAAATAAGAGATTGAAAATGATAAGCCATGGCACATCAGCCCAGAACAAGCAGCATGTAAAGAGAATCTGTAATTAAGCTAGAGAATGGACAGCTGTATTTCTTCTCAAACAAACAAACAAACAAACAAACAAAAAAAACACAAACCAACCCACAAAAAACAAAACCCCACATCCTAAACAGGAGTCTGAAGTTTTATTTTCTAGTGTATTCAAAGAGAAAAAGTGGAAAATTTATGAAAAGATAGCACCTATCTTTTATTTTAAGGGTTGCCCGATTCAATTAACCTCAACATGTCTAACACAGACTCCCCCCCAGTGTGAGAGCAGCTGTTTTGGAGTGGTCACCTTGGACATTGCTGGATTTCTGGAGTGTCTTTAGAAGCAGAAGTCCCTGTGACTTTGAACGAAGACATAAACTGAATTTTGTTTATTTCTGTGTATTTCTTCTATAAACCTGTAGGATTGCAAATTATCATGGGGAARATATCTGGGACTTTTCTTTCCTTGCTTTTAAACAGTCAATCTTTACAGACAGCTCTGTTGTTTGCCCTGAATTCACTCCTGAACAGAGATCAAGTCTGAGACCAAGGTTTCAATTTCAGTAGATAAAAATTCAAAATKAATCAGGAATCTAAGTCAGGATTTCCTCTAACAAGGTCAAGGTACTGTTCTCTGTTTTGTTTTAAATGTTGCARTGCACCACTGTGATAGTCAGGGCTCAGTTTCCTTCACTACCAGATCTTTATCCTCCCATCTACAGAACTGCCCCACAACCACAACAGYGAGGAAATACAGAGTAAAGCCTCTCAGATGATGTTTAAGCCTGGTAAACCAGAATCAGTTTATTCTGAGGACTATGATAGAATGATCACCCTACTATCTCTGCTATTATAGGCTTTGCTGGCTGGGAAATGATCCTGAAAAAGAGACCAACCTGCTGTTTCACATCTGCTATTCCTTTTTCCCTTTTGTGGAACTTGCTCATTCAGTCTATTCTGGAAAATGAATGCTATTAAGAATGAAAGGGAGACAGGTAGTACTATTAATGACCAGGCAAATACTATATACAATGTCTGGAGGAAAACCCACATAGAGAGTTGTCATTTATAAACAC
The DNA here is from genome assembly GCA_014549065.1 of Cardinalis cardinalis. Taxonomy (NCBI): domain Eukaryota; kingdom Metazoa; phylum Chordata; class Aves; order Passeriformes; family Cardinalidae; genus Cardinalis; species Cardinalis cardinalis. The sequence continues at coordinate 6,577,072 of JACDOX010000034.1, forward strand.
TAGGGAAATGATTCAGCATAGGAATAAAATTGGGGAAAAAGTACATCCTGCCAAACTGAYAGGAAAAGTAAGTTACAGCATGATGTTAATTTGCAGAAGTATAGAAGTGAAAACACTGTTTTCTGCTTTTTTCTTTTAAAATYATCTTTCTTTTCATATTTATTCACACTCCTGCAGAGATGCCTATGTTCTTAGGGGCTGAATTTGTAAGATTTTGATAACGCCTATTTAACCCACAAGAATTTTCCCTCTCAGTAGCAATTTGACCCAGAGTGGAGATTTTAAGCCAAAAGTGACAGAATCTACTAGGAGGTATCTGTTGGGATTAATACAAAACTGCATCTCACAACCTGACTGGAGCATGGGAAGCAGCCAGCAAACTGCCTTCACTTTCTGGAGAGGTAGTTCTGCCACCTCTGATGACCAGCATGCATAGAAAACGAGAGACTCTAAGGCAGCAGAGGACAAGGGAGGTTGAGGAGAGATCACATSCTGCATCTCTGGGTAGAGCTGGACAGACAGGTCAATTTCAGTTTTGCAATACCACGTCAAAACAAAATTGATTGACTTTTTTTCTTTCTTTTCCTTCTCTAATCTTTTCAGAAGACAGGAATACCAATATTTCCTTTCAAAGCATTGAGAAATATCTTTCCTTAACATGCAGAGTTGATTGACTTTAGCAAAGCAGTAGTGCTAGAAGGACCAAGTGCCATAGGTTTGTTTCACTATTTCTAACCACTGATTCTGMTTGAGGGGCCCAATGTGAACAGATTCACCCAACAGACACTAACAACTCAGAAGCCTTGGCCAAAGCTGCTATCAAAGTAATAAATGGCCTGTCCATGCTTGCAATTGGCTTCTGCAAATTGTCAGGGCACCTGGAAATCTAAATTTGCGGTTGCCACCATTTCAAACACTTTAGCCTGTATGATCCACATATGGACATCCTAAGTGACACATAGAGACAATAAGAGGAAGTGAATACTCATGAAGATCTGCAGAAGAAAAACCAATCCATCCAAGTTAAGTATCTAACTCACTTCACTGACTTGGAGGCAAAAAGAGTTTTCAAGGTGGCAAATGTCTTGTCAATATTCAGATGTTTCACCCTTTTTAAAAATGAACTRTTAGTAGTACTGGACTACCTATTTGTAAAAAGGATGGTGGCCTAAACTCTTTGGTTTTGCCAAATAAAAATCAAYCTAATAATCAGAGTACATAGAAAGAAAACAATCAGGGTTAGTCTAGGAGATTTTGAACACCTCTCTTCAGAGAGTGCAAACCATGTGCAGTAAGGAACTCCTGCCTCATTTGATGAACTAATCTATCATGCAGCCAATATAGGTTTTGAGGAAAAAAAAAAAACTCAAAAAACCAAAACAAAAACAAAAAAAAGATAAAAAAATAGTATAAACTTCTCACATGACAGCTAGGAGAAAGAAATAAAACTGGGCTCTTAGCCCTGAGATGCACCTGCAGTTCACATGAGAACTGGATATTGTTGTCTGTTAGCAGCATTCTGGGCTGCATTAGGCAGAGCATCTCAAGCAGGTTGAGGGAGGTGATCCTTTCCATCTGCTTAACCATGGGGACATGTTTCTGGAGTGCTGTGTTTAGTGCTGGGTTCTCCCAAGGTGAAAGACATGAACATACTGGAGTGAGTCCAGCAAAGGGCCCCAAAAGTAATTAGGGGCTGAAACATCCATCATAGAGGCTGAGAGAACTAGGACTGTTCAGCCTGGAGGAGAGAAGGCCTAAGGGGATTTAACCAATGTGTATAAATACCTGAACAGGTGAGCAAAGAGGACAGGGCAGATCCATGAGTGATGACTATTTCCTGCTTGATGTCTCTCTTTATCTCTCATCCACCCTTTTTTCTATATCTATCTGTCTACCTCACATGCATTAATAAAATCCATATTCTTGGCATTGGCATATGATCGTGTTTGTACCTTAATCTGGGCAGAGGCGCCTCTTGCTAAACAGATTGTAACAACATCCCTGAAGGTATATAAAAGACACTTAGATGTGGTGCTTAAGGTCTGGTTTAGTGGTAGACTTGGTAGTGTTAGATTAACAGTTGGACTGAGTGATCATAAAGGTCTTTTCCAGCTTGAGCAATTTTATGTTTCTTCTCACTCATGCCCAGTGACAAGAATAACAAGCATACATAAAATGCAATACAACATATTTCCATTTAAGCATTAGAATAAATCTTTTCATGGTGAGGGTGGTCAGCCACTGAAATAAGTTCCTCAGAGAGGCTGTACTGTCTCCATTATTGGAGATAYTTAAAATCTGACTCAATAAAGCCTTGAGAAGCCTCCTTTAGATGGTTTGAGCTGCTTTGAGCAAGGGATTAGCCTRGATGATTCCTGGAGGTGCCTCCCCACCTCGCTCTGAGATTCTGTGAAAATTAAAAGCAGCCATGGAATCAGGGACCATAACCTGGACTTTAGTGGGGGATGATTAGACAACCATGATGTKCTGAGTAGCAGTTGTAGAGCTGAGAAAATGCTTCAGAAACATTTCCCACTGACTGTACAAGCAGCCACAGCTCCACAGTGCTCCTGAAACCTTCAGCAGGCTGTGAGCACCCTTCCACCCACCTTGCATAAGATCCAAACAAAATATGGCTTTGCTATGTTTCCATAACACATAATTAGCTGCTGTCACTGTTATTTTGCCTAAATTATGTGAAGATTTCAGCCCCTGGGTCTTTATATAAATTTTGTTCTGCAGGACAAGAATAGCCAGCCGTGTCTTTCTGACTGATACAGCAGCTATGATAGCAGGGGCAATCTTTGGCATAAAARCAGCAGGGGTAGAATGAAGAGAGATTATTATTATTATGACACATAGAATTAATGAGACCTTTTCTGGAAACCTTTACTAAGCCTTATACTTTGTAAAGAGAGGCAGAAAATCTTGAAAGATTAAGAAAAATAAAGAATATGGAACTAAGCTACACAAAATTTTAAAAAGCCATATTAAAATATAAAAAAGTAAAGGTACTTAATTTGTTTAATTTCTAAAAATACAGACTAGACCATCAGTTGATCACAGCCTTCACATAATACACAGGCAAATACTTCAAAGAGCAGAGGAATACTGGTAGGAGATAAAGGTATATAATAATCTGTTTTCTGAAATTTGAAACAAGACAAATTGGGGGTAAGAAATAAAGTGTCAATCTTCAAATGACAATAGTACCCAGTGAAACAATTTAATGACTGACACAATGGATTTTCCATCACCTGAATTTAGCACATCAGTACTTGATGACAATCGCATTACCAAATATATCGAACAAAGGGAATTGCTGAAAGAAGGATGTAAGTTGGCAGACCTCATAGATACCTGTTTTAACACCTGATTGATACATCTGATTCTGAGTCAGAGACACTAATTTTTGAGTGGTGGTAATTATCTTATCAATTAATGGGCTATTAGTAAGACTCCAATGATTGGTTTATACACAAGATGTTTCACAAAAGCAAAATTGTTCTGCAAACAAATAAATGTTAATGTGTATAACAATGAAGATTCTTTTATTTTCCCAATCCATTTTTTGTTGGTTTTCCAACTCCTATTGRTAACACATTGCTGCTCAGGAAAAGAGACAAAGTTAACACTGAAATCTAAAATGTCCCAAAATGCCAGTCATTAAGCTTGAATACTAATAAGACATACACTAGATGACCTTATACCCTATAAATAATACATTCAAGCTACTAAAGAGTGAGAGAGTAATGCATGAGTGCCAGCTGGCTGTGAGCTGTCAAATACAGTAGGAATATATGGGATGAAGGCTACACAAAGCGTAAGGTGTGTGCAAGCAGACTGTACTGTTCAAGACACCAAAACAAATCRCAAGAAATCTTGTTTCTGTCCCTGCTTCCAGAAGACAATATCTGCTTGGTAATCTGCCATCTTCAAAAGATTAGGGAGGTGAGGGGCTGTGCCTAAAAATTGAGGAAAGGAAAATACTGCATCCACTTTCAATAAAAGGCCAGGACAGATATCTAAAAAATTAAGTATTAGACAGTGTCTCTTCAGTCCCYGGGAAAATCATAGAGTAAGTGCTCTTGGAGCATGTTTCTGCACACATGAAGTAGAATCATATGGCTGTGAATAGTCATCATGTGTTTGCAAAGGCTAAACCAATGCTGACCAATTTAACTGCTTTCTAAAATAAAATTACTAGATTTCTAAATGAAGGAAGAGCAGTAATTAATCTCATTTTCAGCAAGACTTTCAATGTGTTTCCTGAAACATCCAGGTTCTTGTATTTTGCTTCCAGGTTGAGATGTCATGGTTTGGATAGGTGGATCAAACAGAGGTATAACACTGCAGTTCCRTGATCGAGCTCATGGGTCAGTCCTGCAACATGATTAGCAATCTTCATCAATGACGTGGAGCAGGCAACAGAGCATACTCTTGTCAAATTTGAAGATGACGCTTAACTGGGTGACAGCAGACTTAAGTAGAAACAGAAGAATTTGAGACTGGACATAAAGAGAAACATTTTCATAATGGGAACAGTCAGGTGGTGTCATAGATTATCCAGGGGGGATGTTCAGCCTTCATCCTTGGAGATTTTAAAAATTTAGCCATAAAAACACTGTAGCAATCTGGTCAGACCTCTTGGCTCTAAGGATAAGTTCATATGTGATAGCTTAGAAATACAGTTCATTTCCCACAGAATCACAGAGGAATTTTACAGCAAGAGATCATGAAAGATGAGCTTGGGCATTTGGGAAATAAAATTATACTGGGAAWAATGTAGACATATTAGAAGGTATTGCTCATTGCTCATGATCTATCAGATAGGAGTTGCTTCTAACAGACACGAGGGAATTAAAGAAAGTTGTGGTATGAATAAAGTCTTGGGAAATTAAGAATTCTGTATGGCTGGCATGGAGAAAAAGTTAATTTTGTCTGAATCAGAGGAAATTAATAAAGCCATTTAAGATGTGCTCACACACATATAAAACATATAAAATGTGTATATTAAACACATTTGGTAGCTGATCCTTTACAAGTAAACAGAATCACTGCAAAACCACCAAGATATCTATAAGCATTTATATTCCCTCTCTCCAACAACACCATTTCTACAGCGCCATCATTCCTTCATCTTACATTTTCAAGCTCAGCAAGAAGTAGGTTTTGAGCATTTCTACACAGGTATTGTCAAGTGGAATAAACTTTATTAAATGCTAGATGTCTGTAAAGGTGATGCCTCCTTTTAAACTGCTCCTCCCGGCCACTTTCTGGTCTGATTTTCAACATCTCACTTGTGATAAGTTTAACTGCAGCCTAAATGTGTCTACACCACTCCAGGTGAATTTTTCAGCAGTTAATACCTGCCTTGTGCATGATTACACACATTCACATGAGTCCTGTTTTAGGTGATTTTTCTGCCAGCTGGAAAGTTTTTTGAAGGTTATATGGTCAGATGGAGGTGGGAGAAGGTGAAATAGTAGGACCATACTAAACACAGGTGGCGTTATACGTAGCCAAAGGAAAGACTGTTGAGTGTTGACACTGGGGTGCAGATACCCACGCACATGCAAGCACYAAGTGATAGAGCTTATGTTGGAAGGCTGAGTACTTCTGCTTGGCTCAGCACCAATCAAATGCATTCGCAGAGCCCTTGATCCAAATGGGTGTCTCCAGATGTCACAGAGCTGTGCTAGCTCAGGGTTTTGGRCAATACTGCATTAGGCAGCAGAGGAAGATCTCTATTTCCACTCTACTCTCTGCTAAAACAAATGCCTTTGAAGAGGTGTCTGCCCCAACAGCTCATGTGAAAGCATTTACCAGGAAACAGTGGATTTTCAGAGCTAAAGCACATTTTTCAAAGTTTAGACACCTCTACACCAAGAGCACAACTGATTGTTTGCCAGAGAATAATTTCAATGAAAGTGGATGTGTCATCATGACCCCCGGAACCTGGCCCTGGCAGTGAGATGTAAATTCCCAGTTCCCACTAAACTATAGATACCTCCTACTCTACTTGCATGCTGGTCAGCCCCCAGAGTCCAGACCATATGCAGACCTCTGGGATTAGCACAACCAAGCTCTTCCCTATCCAGATCAGGATGTGGCAGAAATGTGCTCCAACTCCTTTCTCTCATATACCCTATTTTCCTTCCCAATGAAAAAAGTGCTGCAAGGAGCTGTGACTTTTGCCCAAGTCCCATCTTGGCAAAGGGGCTGAATATGGTGAGTGGGGAATATGTGCTGCTGTAGCTGCACCTGGGAGCTGGAGAGTCTCCCAGTGTCTCATAGTGCAGCACATGCAGGGCAACTTCATACAGGCAGCTTGGCATAGAGCTCACATGTAATTAAAAGGTAAATGCCAAATGTTGTTCATTCTATCGAGGAAAAAGACAAAAAAAGAACTGTGATATTTTTGAAGCAAGAATATAAAAAGAAAATTATTAAGTGCATCAACACACTACTGGAAATCCCTGCCTTTCTGGTTCTTGGAGTTTCTTTTCAAGTTCTCTGTCATACAAATGCAGGAATAATTCCCACATGGAAGTAGATATGAAGTCACCAGCAGGGTTACCTAACTTGGCTCCATTGTTTGTTGGTTCTGCTGCTAATCACAATCTTATATTTTTTCAAACATGAAAGTATTGAAATAATTCCCAGGTTCAACCTTTACCATAGAACACAAAATTTAGGAAGTAGGTATCTTAAAAATATACCTCACATCCATATATTTTGTAAGAAAATTATATCCTTGATGTACACAAAGGACAACTCTGCTACCCAACAAACAGAAAACAGATTATCTCTACTCCCATGGTTCATTCCTTTCTATCTTTTGCCACACCATGGTTTTCCACAGAAAATATTTATCAGGTTTTAGCAGAAAATCAGAATTTTAGAATTAAGATTGACTATTACAGATAAGGTTTTATTTTTACAATATTTTGTACAACAAAACCAAAGCCTTGTATGACACCACGACATGTATCACAATAGCATGATTTCTGAAGTCATTTCTTACACTTTCCTAGAACATAGATACAATCTAAGAATTTATTAATACATTGAAATCAAACAAGAAAAGAAACAGAAATGGTAGAAGTAATTGCTACTTTGAKGTTTTCTAAAAGGTGATTTAGAAAATGTGTAGAAACCATAGAAAATCCTATAATTAAGGAAAAAAGTGAGTGTCACTGAATTCAATCTTGCTCATATCAAAACAGATAAAAGGGTATTGTGCATTTTTGTGTTTAGAGGTGCGAAGTGTGGCTTTTTATAAAGTAAAAAGGTTGTTGACAAAAATCATATGTCGAAGTAACAAAAATGAAGTGTGAAATAATGAGCAGAATCCGATTAAATGAATAATTAAGAAAGAAAATAGACATAATGAAGTATGAATTTCCAAGTATTCTTTGACCTATAACAAAGGCTGTTCCAAAAGATGTTTTCTAGAGTTACTCACAGGGAACAGTGGGGGCCAATTAAGGAAATTATGCAATTGTTATAAAGAGCTGCCCGAGTTTTGCATTGTGCTTGAAAGAGCAGGAGAGGTAATACCAAAATCATGGGCAGTGAAACAGTAAAAAATGAGATCAGGAGCAGAGATGGCAAGCTAGTTTCTGTGGATGATGCTGCAAAAACTGGATGCTGAATGCTGTTCTCATGCAAAGTCCTGAAGCACTTTCATTGAAGGGTTTGTTGACCTTTCACTAGTCCCACAGGCAAGGTAAAATATTGGCCAGCTCTGTCTCTGCTGAAATGAAACAAACACACTTCAGGTACCGACTATTTATGGTCTTTCATCATCAATCGACAGCAAAAAGAAACTTTATAATCACACAGCTAAATTAAATAAGAGCAGAACAACAATTTATGGTCAACAATTTTTCTGTTTGCACTGGGGTGGCAATCATATTTTGCTTCTCTCAGTTCACTGCCATAACACTTCAGCTTGACAACTCCCACAGCTCCCAGAGAGTCGATGGAGTTACACGGCAGTAAAACTGGAGAGGCACAAAGAAGACTCCAGCCCATTGAGTGCTGTGGAAACTTAAAATAACTACTATCAAAAAATCCTTCTCTCCCTGTTGCAAGTATGAACTGCTGTCAGGATGAAAGCATAAGAGAATCTGGTTTTAAATTGAGATTTTTTTCTGTGAAGTCTGCAAGTGATTCAACAAGACAGACATTCAAATTACACTAGTCAAATATGTTCTTACCCAAATCCCCATCCTGTGCACTTCCTATTTCTATGCTAAAATCTTCACTATCCCCAGTAAAATTCATGTCAAAGTTTCCATTCATGGAGAAGACCTAAGCCACTTGTCAAAGAAGTCCTTCTCTTTCTCTGTCCTAGTTTCTGTATCAGTTTTCTGGCCAATTTCTGGGCTTTTGAGAACTCTTATAGGTCCCATAGCGCCTGTTACAAAAAGACCTTCATGAAGCAAAACCATCCAGTTTTTCAGGTTCCTTCTGCCATCCCAAAATGCACCTCTTGCCTCCTTCCGTGGTTGTGCTTATGGCAGAAACATAAGGCTCAAACACTGCCCAAAAACTGAGCAGCTATGGACACAAATCCTTCCAAAGTTCTGTGGCCTTGTGCTGATGTCTGTAATGGAGCAGTCTGATATCTTCAGAGAGTGTCTGAAAGGTTTGTTGGGGTTTCTGGCTTCATCAACTGTCTGGCAAGAGAGTAATTTAGTTACCTAAGAACTGATCAGCAAATGGCATGAGAAATCCAGTGAAATCAAAACTCTAGGTTGATCCAAAAACTGGATTCTAAATTATCAGCTCAGTAAAATAACTGTACTATGAATCCAAACACAGATGGTGAGGATTTCTATAGATAAACCACAGTTTGTCRCATTCAGGATGCTAATTTAGTCCCAATCCTGCTATTCTTAGCTGTGCAAGGAAACAGATAATCTGAGAAATAAATGTTTACACTGCTACCAGATTCCTCTTGTGTATTAGGGTAGAAGGATCTAAGTCTGTACTGTCTGGGGCTGGAGTTGTTGTGCGTGAGATAAGTCATGTGAAATTTGTAATCAACAAAGCAGAAATTACTTGTTGCAAAAACAAAATCTATTTTTGCTAATAATAGGATTCGTGACTAGGATCTGTAAGATCATGGAATGGTTTAGGTTGGAAGGGATCTTCAAGATCCTCTACTTTCAACCCCTCTACTCTTGGCTGGGATACCTTCCACCAGACAAGGTTACTCAGAGCCCTATGCAGTCCGGTCTTGAACGCTTCTAGGGGTGAGAAAAAGATGCATTTATCATCTTCGGGGACTTGCAGGATGTAGACCTTGACCTCACATTAGATCTGTAAAGCTTTACAGCTGATTTTCATACAGAGATGTGTATGTCACATACTGTTCTGGGGCTCATAAATGAGTGGCTCTAGTCTCTGTGTATGCACATTAATGGGTGTTTACTCTTTTAGACCAAACCCAAAACTTCAGACATTTTGTCATATTTATTTTGATACTATTTTTTCTCTGTAATAAAGATTTTGGAATTATTTTTTTTTAATAAAGAAGTAAGTACTCACTGTATATAAGAAAGACATGCTCTGTAATGCTATATGTTTTTCTCAGTTTTTATTAGTACGGAGAAATATAATAACTTGCTAGTGATTCTGTACGTTTGAATTACCTGCCAGTGTTAGTTCCACCAGCTGTAGAAAATATTTGCCTTAGCAGAACTCGCTGAAGGTTGGGACTAGATTTTATCTCTGATACAGAAGGAAGAACAGTCTTTGGGGTTGTGACTCTTTGGGCAATTTTTTGTTCCTTTTTTGGTAGAAAAGGGATTATGGGACCTTTCAGTGTTGGTACTAAACAGGTTCTTGCAATTTTTGATCTTTTGAAGAAAAAAAAGAATAAGCCAGTTTACAGTGTTCCTGTAAATAAGCAGCAGTCTTCTCAAACGACCAACTCTCTATTATTTATTTTGTCTCTGAAAAATGAACCTGCAGTACTGCTTTTGAAATCCAGGGTATAAATTCAGGTGCAAAAGATAGCGATTAACAGAGTAAGAACAGAGTTTGTTTTTCAGTGATATCAAAGCGCAAAGTCATTTGCTAGTGCCATCTTAAGGGGTCTCCATGATCACTATAGTCAATAGCAAAATATACCTGAGGGGTGAATCTCACCATCTTAAAGAGCTGTCTTACGAAAGGCCACATCACCCTGCAGAGCTGAGACTCTTCTGTGATAGTCAAAGCAAGGAATGGGTTCAGCCATGTCAAAATGACTCTTGTAATTAATGAATGGACCATTTCATGTCTGTGGTGCAGAAAACTATTGAAAACTCTACCAAAGACAGAAGTTTTTTATCAATCTTTTTGCTTTTCAGTCCAATACACTCTTTTTCTTCCTTTTTGGAAAACCAATAGGAACTAAATGATTGAAGAAAATTGAAGAAAAAAATAGCAAAATGTGAGAGGCTTTCTGGTGGCTATACTGGCTGCACCAGAACTACCTGGGTCACAGGGAAGTCCTCCAGATGTTGCTAAGATCTCCATTGCATATATATCTATGAAATAAACAGCAATAGTAAAAGCAGAGTGAAATTCATCAGATAGCCCTGGTTCTCCTGTGGATCCATATATCTTGCCTGTCAGCCTAGAACTGGAGGCAGACRCATGGCACAACTCTGATCAAAGTGACAACAGAAGCCTGCCAAGCCCGTGCTGCAATTCGAAGGCCATGAATTCACTGAGCCTTTTGCATCCATTGTTTCCTCATGGGTCAGTGAAAATGACACTCCCTGAGAAGAGCTGGGATAAGACCCTGTCATTCTTTTGCCTTGTCTTCTTCCTAAGAATCTCATTATGAACCTGAAGAGCTCAGCTAATGGAGTTTACAGTGACAGAGTCTTTTATAGCGCTATAAAGGCTTTTAAGATGTACTTCAGGGGCTTCTAATTCTCTCAGCAACACAGTAAATATAATGAACATAAAAATTATCCTTGCAGATGTTGTGGTGCCAGTAACAATAACAAAATCTCAGCACGGCACAGGACCAAAATAGCATCTGGGATTTTGATTCGCTCAATTTAATCACACAGTGTTCAAGCATTTATGGGTTTACAGTTTTTGTTTATTGATTTACAGTATTTTAATGAGATTACTGTGAAAACATATATGCTGAACTGCTACTTATATGGGACATATACCAATGCCCATCACTTCCCTCATTGCTTTCTGCAGAGTGCTAATTTGCAGCCCTCTGGAGCTCACAGGAGGATTTAACATTAAACAGTCTGCTGCCTAGTATGAGAGGAAGAAGACGACTAATAGCTGTTTCCTAAGCCCATCAGAAGGACATGAAACCTTCTAAGACTTTAAAATAAAGGAAAATAAAAAATATAGAATGAAGCCATTTATATTTCTCTTGATTTAAAACCGAGGAGGGAAGTATTAGCAAAGCAATGCACTGATCTATCTGTCACTGCTCAGGTGATTTCCAAAGCATTCTGTGTATAAAAGTAATTTGTTGCATTGTGGCCTACACAAAAGTGCCAATAATTTCAAATTTGTGAGCAAGGTGCCACAGAGAAGCAAACCTTCCCATATCCATGCACTGGAGCATGTACACACATGCAGTGAGGGACAAAGTTTTTCCAACTAAAAGTGAGGTATCTCAGCTTGGCAGCTGGACAGCCATGCATCAATGATTTCCATGTCAGGTGATGATTCACAAGACCTACCAAAATGCTACCCAAACCTCACACCAAGGTACTCCCGTCTCTCTCTTGTTCTGTCCCTCCCCTTTAGCATCTCCAAAGGCTCTAGCAGGAGCTCAGCCATTGCCTCAGGCTGTTCTTCACTTTTGGATAGCTAAAGTTAGGGGAAATTAATCCCTGCTTTGGGCAGTAAAGAGGCAACAACATGAGCCAATATGAAGGATAAAGTACTCCACAGACTTTTCCAAAAATGTATTACCTTCACTCAGTGACCAAGGTACCCAGGCTAAGCAATACAGGTACCTATTTTCAGCAAGTGAACAGATCTGGCCTTAGGAGATGTTATGCTGCCACCTCTCCTGAAAGCCATCTTTAGCAACCCAGTATTTCCCCTATGATTCCATGAAATAAGGTCTCAGGGTGGCCTATGGCCCTGCCTAGTGCAGGGCACCACTGCCAGGACTGTGCCCACCACCAGCAAGACTGCTGTTCCTAATACCTGTCAAAAAACTCTTGTGAATGATTGCATCGAGGACAGGAAGAAAAAGGGCTGCTGGGAAGATAATTTAATTTGGGAGTTCATCAATTTCACCCGAGTGAATATTTTTTTTTTGCCGTAAGTCTCAGACACCTCTCATTGCAGAAAGGACACTGTGAAAGCCAAGGTTTTGCAGAAGACTTGACAGTCTTTGCCCCATGGTACTCTAGAGCACAGCAACCCCTGTCCTCTCAGCAGTTCCCATCACACAAGCCATGAACCCCCCCTCACACCAAAGGCAAGGCTGACCCCCAGGTGCTGTCAGTCAGTGTAACCCCCTGGCACGTACAGAGACTGCTGCCAGCTGGACAAGTGGTCAGACCCACACTGTGCTGGGAAAGACAGGGAGCMCACAGGAGCAAAGAAAGACTTGGGCATTAATTTTTGAGCAATGTTTGTTCCTTACATTGTATATTTTGAGCAGTTTTTCTTCCTTACATTTCTGGAAATATTTGCTTTCCCTCTTCCAGCATGCTTGGACAGACAGCAGCTCCGAGTCAGACTTCTCCTTATACACCATTGTCCTTTACATCTTTCAGATGACCCAGAATGTATCATTGTGGCAGGCTGAAATTTCTCTGCCACTGCTTGATCTGGCACTCCTTCAGCTGTTCAGGGGCTCGAGGCATAACCTCTCTCGCTTTTGTAATGTTAATGCACACTTTGTGCTCTGGCCCTGAGTTTGCTCTGTGTAGCTGGCGATATTAGACTAAATCAAGCTTCTCCCCTCCCCGATGAATATGTATTTGGAGCAGTATTTTTTTCTTGTGCTGGTTCAGAATAGTCAACAGCAGGAGTAAAGCACTTTTTATTCCTTCCAAAATTAAATTTTTAGGCTTTCTTTAGTTCCACTTTCTAAGAGAGGTTTGCTAGCAGTATCAGCTGGTCCAGTTTGGCATGGCTTGATGACTCATGAACATCACTATAAATATCCCAGCTGCCAAAGAAGTAGAATATAACTTTGTATGCCGTCCTCTGGGGTTGTAATCCATTCAGAAAGCAACTCTTTGGCTGATAATTCAGTAGTGTCAGACTACTTTAAAGGCAATGATTCAGTCTAACATTTTATTATTTTCTGTCATATAACAACACTTCATTTGTATGCTGCTCTGTGTAGATAACATAGCTAAACAACCACTTTGGTGAGAAGAGAAAGCAGGCATGTCAAGGAATACAAGGAATTTGTGATTATTTAGATTTTTCATCATTCATTTTCTTTTATGTTTAAGAATGTCTATTCCTTTAGTGTAAAAAGGGAAACAAAAGGAAATGTCAGCTATTACTATGAACAAAGGATAATTTACTTCAACCATGAGTTTCAGTATTATTTCTTAGTCAGAACATCCCATGAACAACAAATTTCAGTATCTACTGACATTAGCAATAAAGCCCACCCCAGGAGGAGCATTTATTTCAGTCAAGTATTATGTGCTCTTAAGCTGCCAAACTGTTAGAAATCTGCTAGAAAAAGAAGCTGGGACATTAATGACAGCTACATACTGATATACCACAATAAGCATCTCAAGAAAAAGTTACATGTATTTCAAATATAATTGAAACTGTTATTATGCTGAGTGGGCCTTGCATTTTCCTAGAATATTTCTTATGTTGAAAGTTCTTACAGTTCAGCAAAAGAAATAGGTTAGTGGATGCAAACAGCTGGGTCCTTTTTATTAAAATACTCCTGAGGAGTTTAGTCCCTGATAGAAAATAGTTAGAAAACACTTTTTTTCTTTTTTTTTTCTTTTTTACCTTTACATATACAAATATTTAGCCTTCCATATACCATTTCTAAATACATACCTTCTTTGATGTCTCAGTGCTGGGACCTAAATTCTTTGCTGATTCATAGCCTGTCAAATCAATGCAGCAACCGCATGTAAACTATTGCATTTCAAAGACTTGTCTATCCCAGTTCTGTGAGCTCAGCTCTGTGTTAATGTAAGAACATTATATTACACTCTGGTTAGTCTCTTACGTGTTCTAAACTACCTCACCCATGCTCACCAGAGCTGGGGGACATATTCACACTCATCATTCTGCTCCTTGGGGTGGAGAAGGTACCAGCCAGGACTCTTTAAACCTTCTTGGTGAAATTTCACAAATTGCTACTCACAGATTGATATGGTAGGAGAATCCCTCCTTATTTTGTTTTCATTGGGCCAAAATTGTCATCAGATTTTGGTATTTTCTTGAAAATCCATTTTCAACTCTCAGGACAGAAGGAAGAAGTTTTATACAATACTTATAGTTCATCAAGTCACATCAGAACATGCAAAGACAGTTCTGATCTGTCAAAAGTAGCATTTCACCCAGTAATACCTGAAGCTCTGCTTAAATTTCATTGGGAGAGGTTTCTTAGCTCTGGGAGAATACTCTTTCCCTGTGTTAGAGCTGTCCCAGATTGTGTATATATATTTAAATATTCATTCTCTGAGAGGGTCAGAAATACAGTGACTCATGGATAGGGAAAGAGGTTGCCCCCAAAGCCCAGTGGCTAAAGCAGTCATCTCAGATGTTGARAAACTTAATTCCACAAGCCAGCTCCAGTTCTGTCAAAGAGAGCTTGCTGCAGATGTCACATGTAAGGGAAAACTGTGTATTGTACTGAGTAAAGTGCACTTCAGAAGATTTTATTTCTTCCCTTAACATGTCACTCAAACATTCTACTTTGACCTAATTCCGGCACTAAGTTACCCATCTCTCTTAATGGTGTGTGGTATTCTGGGAGCAGTTAGCTTAAAAATCAATAAATTTTTTTTTAGGACTTCTGTAGAGAAAATATACCATCTACAATATTTTTAGCCAAATGCTGGTACTTGGTTCACCTATTTAATCATAATGTGGATGGATTTCAGAATATTAAAATATTTATGCAGAAAGCAGAGATGGCCACTGTGAAATAGATTTCATTTACTGTCTGAAAACCACTCACATGTTCCTAGGTACTCTGTGCTGTTGACAAATTTATAGATAGCTGTAATTTTAACATGCCTGGTTAAAGGGATGCTAAAGCTATTTTCCACGCATTTATAATGTTTCTGGGGAGCATAATTGATCCATCAGGATACTTATGGGCCTCATTTTCCCTTCTCCCTAGCTGTCTGCAATAACTAGTTGGTTGGTTTGATGTCTTTTTGGTTTATTGCAGAAAACAATAAAACAGTTAAACAGCATTGCTGGACTCCAATGTGAAGCAGCAATGAACCTTTTCCAGTGGCCAAAGGATGAGGGCAGGAGGTAGAACCAGCCTCCTTCAGCAGCACAAGAAAAGGCATMATTCCTTCCACTCTTCATGAAGATTCAGGTCTATCCAGAAATATTCCAGGGCACAAATGATGGAAGGAAATTGGGCAGAAGTTGTGAAACCATATGAAGGAAACATCACTGAGTCTAATAAAGTCTCTAGGCTGAGCCTGGGTCACTGATACCAGTGTCCAGTTCTGTCAGTGGTCAAAGAGATATTAAATTCCTTTCTTCTTGTTACCCAAGTGTCATCTCAAATATGTTGCTTAAATGGTTGCCATTCCTCAGACTTTGCTTAAAGAGCAGTTTCTCCCCAATTAGCTGCATTTTTTGTCAAAATGAAAGACAACTTCTCACATACATACACCCATCCCCACTCATATATGTGTATATGCAAATGTATTTACAGACATATATACATATGTATCCACAATTAAAACTAATTCACACATATATGTAGCCTTTTGCTGTCAGATGAAAGAGGGAAGAACATGAAACCCAAAACCCACTGGCCCTCTATTTTCTCTCTAGATTTTCTGGCACCAGGTGTTTCCATAGAAAGACACATGCCTCTGAAAAGCCAGAACATGAGACAATACAAGCCCTCTATTAAGTAGGCAACAATCCAACAGTAGCAATAACAATCTAATTTCTAAACACGTGATTAAATTTCCACACTTGGTAAAACAGCCTTTAACTTTTGCTATCCTTAGTAGTTTTCAATATGATCATAAATGGGAAATTCTTTTTTGTTTTTAATGGAAAACATGAAACCAGGAAAAAATTTTGCATATGAAATGCCATGAATTATTGTGCTTAACTTTCTTGAAATAAAAAAAACTAAAACCAGGAAAGACTGAAGCAGAAGGAGAATAATAGCACTGTATATAGTTTCATTAGAAAAGTATAAGTTAGGTCTTTGAATCTCTCTGTATAGTTTTTACACAAGACATCCTGTAACCTGTGTATCTCAGAGGAATTTAATTCTATTCCATTTCCATGCAAGAAAATAGGGAGTTGCAGACAAGATCATTATTCAATAAAATAGAGACCTTTCCTTTGTTGTAGTTAAATAACCCAGTGATGAGCAATATGGTTTCACTCTTCTGAACACAGTATTAAACAGACCAAAATACACAATGTGATAGACAAAAAAAAAACCTAAAATACAACAACATTGTTCTAAAGCACATAGAGTTCATATAAATGTGGCCAACATGAGCAATGAAGCAGAAAGTTAAATCACTTAACAATACCTGATTTATGCTCTTTCACCCTCAGGTCGCCACCTAACCACGACTACAAGTATTTCTTTCAGCAGACCACAAACTGCTCCACATAAATCTATGCACAATTCTGGGCTCTCTGCAGCCAAAGAAGGGGGCAAATGATACAATTTTGGGAGAACCTAAATTAATTCACAGAAATAGCCTCCTTTGTCATGTGCATTTATGTATACTACTCATATATTTGCAAAACAATAAATGGACTTACAAAAAGAAAAACCTCAGTCACATTTACTATACTCTTTTGCTTATTAATGTCTTTGGAAAAGCACCTGATATCCATTAAAAAATAATGTGCATGTTGCATATTATTGCATCCTGAGTATACCTGAGATATTCCAGTCTGTCAATTTTTGTGTAATGGCTTCACATTTTTAGGAGAAATTAATCAATAAAGAAAGGTGAACAGACAAAATAGTGTCAGGGGGAGATCCAAATTTCAAACCACTTTCCTAGTAGAAAATCATACATAGAAACGAAAATTGCATGAAAAATTCAAAGGCCCTGGAAGCTAGACTTATTTGGAATTTCATACAGTCAAGCCATAAAGAATCAAAAATCCTGCTCTATTTTAGACACATTTTAACTCTCCAGTAGAAAGAGGTTATCAGCACATGATGGTAAAAAAAAGTATCCTTTTCCAAAGAAGAAGCAGACCCCTATCTGTTATCTGTTATCTATTATCTACTCTTTATGCTCCATGATCTATTACCTTTTCCCCTTAAAATGTACTTACAACAGTGTCATGGAGGATACTAAAAATGCTACATATATTATTAGTACAGGAGAGGAAGTAAGGAAGAATCCTTTGTGAGCTGCTTAAGAATTTCATTTTCTGTTATCTCCCAGTCTAAGTTCTTTGGATTTATTCTGGACTAAAACAATTCCAGCTTGTTTGCTCCAATAAAACCAGCACAGGTCTTGGTAGTACTGGAGAATAGTGGRAAATTTTAGGTTAAGAGACTAGCAGATAACTTAGAGTGACTAAAAATGCTACTGAGATTTGTGGAATTGCATTTTAAAAAGAGAGGATTTTCTTTTTCCTCTAGACAGACTTTAATGGATTTGGTATCAGTGGGAAGCATGTGCCATCTCTCCAACTGTCTAAGTCATTTTACAGAGCCATTAAGATGCTAAATATTTCAGCATTTGGAGAAAAGAAGTTGAGTTGTTTATTTTCATTATAAAAAGTCATTGGAACAAAAGGGATGTGAGGTATCACTTACCATCTTGGCTGAGATAGCTAGCTAACAGATGGTCCAGTGTAGGAGATGTAAAAAACACACTGAGTTACTTGCCCAAGCTGAAGAAGGAAGTTTTCATAAAAGCAAGACACTGATCCTGGACTTTGTTATGTGATGACCTTATCTTCCATCCTCACTCCTTCATAAAATCTTTGCAACTCCTGTGATGATCAAAATCAATGTGTTTKCTCCTAAAATTTTGTATTTCTTATATAGCTTTCTTACTGCACCAGAGATCTAGGTATGATGGTTTAACCTTCAGGGAAATGTTGGCTGTTCTATTAGTGTATAATGAATTGCTACAAAATAATCTTGCGCTGGAACTCACCTTGTTGCCTCAATGAAGGCACAGAAAAGAAAACAGGTGTTGGGACTCTGGTGATGGACTGCTGTCCAAAAAGGACATGGTGAAATGCCAGATATTTCTTCTGTCTTTTTGGTTCTGGCAAGCCCAGTAATTCCTCTGTATCTTAGTCATTCATGTACAAAGTAGAAATCTGTTTGTGTGCTTCTGTGAGGATGGAAACCATCTCTCTTCCACATTCAGATGCCCTAAATTTCATCCACATCCATTCACYCATCTGTTCTGTGTTCCCTGTTGGCAAGTGATGCCAAGCCCATGGGATGCATCAGACTTGGGTGGAGGTAAGGCTGTCTGTAGTGAGCAGAATGCCTCACACAGTGGATTTATAAGTACATATACATATTTATTTTATTTATTTATTTATTTATTTATTTATTTATTTATTTATTTGTGTATATATATATATATATGTATTTGGGCACAGATGAAACATGAAATCTGCTCAGAAAGAATTAACTTTCTCCTTACAGCAATGCTCTATGCAGGGAAAAAAAAAAGAAAATATATTGGTTTGCATCAAACACAGTTCTTTCCCAAAAACTTGAGATCCTGGTCATATTTACTTGAGTTGCCCTCTGTTTCCTCAGTTTCCTTTCTGTAACAATGATCCAAGTTTTTCTGTCAGGGTATAATTAAACTAACCTAATTAGTGGTCAGCACTTTCTTTTCAGTTCTTCTGCAAGCTTCAAAATAAGCAGTTTGTCAAAATGAGGAGAATTTCATATTCAGGCAGCAGAGGAAGCCAAGCCCTATCTTTTCATGCACGTTTAAATGGCATTCAAGCAGTGACATGGAAATCAGTAAAGCAGCTATTAATGATCTGGTTCCATTAACATATGTTCATTTGGATGATAAGTGACCTGGGACAAAGAGGAAATGCAATTTTGGCTGCCAATACAATAAAAAAACTGCTATTAGTGCTATATAAGAGTCATGATCAATTATACCTTTTATTTGCTCAATTCAGCTACACTGTAACCAATTAAATCTTTGTTTTGAATAAAGAAAGGAGTGTAGTGGGTTTTACAAAACTGCCTTGCGTACAGTTCCTTTAACTTATGCTATTAACATCACCTTGGTTACTGGAGTGATGGAGCTTATTCCTGACATGTTTTTAGCTTTTGCCTTATTAGCCTGGTTTTCCAAAACAMTTTTACAATGAGAGGAAGTATCTCTCTTCTGGACATTAAATTCAACTAAATTCACATCACACAACACAATCACTTTAGCCAGTGACTAGAACATAACCTGATTCTGCCATTTTAGTTTATGCTGAGTAGTAACTTGTTTCATAAATAGTAATCTACCACCATATATATATGCTTACAATTATCTATTATGAAATTTGCTATGATTTTTTTAATAAGAACTATTAACCAAAATGTTTAAACCCATCATTCCATACAGTACAGAAATTTGTAGAAAATTATCCATTTCCTCAAATTGCTTTGAGTCTTAAAGAAAAGTGACCACAGAGAAGGTTATTATCTCTATCACAACATTACCACTTCATCCTTTTTTGGACACCAGTGCTAGAGATAACAGATCCTGCCCATTGGAAAAACCCCTTGAAATCAACTGAAAACACTGTGTCAAGAAGACAAAGTATATTTGGTTCCAAGTTTAAACAAGAAAAAGTTTACAAATCTGTTCTTCAAATCTCAGTGACAGAACTAAAAGCAGAGTCTGATTTTAAGCAAAAACTGAATTCTTTATTTCTAGATGGTTTTAGAACTGTGCTAGTCCCAATCCCTATGCTTTTCAATCACATACAAAGAGATGGATATTTTATTGAGCCTTTTTCAGTAGCAAATCTTTTTATACCTACAGCCCAAAGGAATAAAGGGAAATGTTGACTGTAGTTAGAAAATAATTCATAAGGACTAAGGGATGGGCAGCTGAGGAGCAGGTAGTGGACTGGAATGTGTTGAGGGGATTGAGAAGGATGGCTGAAAATAGAGGGATTCAGAAGCAGGAAAGTGGGACTGGAGATGGGAGGACAATGAGCATGGGAAAACCAGTAAAGAGATTTAATCAGAAGCTTTGAAGCAAGATACAGAGTTGAGGCTGAGTGGATCTGCAAGCAAATCAAAAAACCCTTCCCTCCCATGGTCTTCCATACTTGAACTTTTGAAGGAATTAGCAGTTTAAAACATGGGTGAGTGCAGAGAAAGCATGAGAATGCCACAAGATTAAGATGAGGTCCCCTTGAGGGCTTGTCCTTGTAGGTCCATCCACCTTGATGAGAGTGCTAAAGCTGATGCAGCTCTCTGCTTTCCCCTGACATGAAGTCATGACATGATCTACCATCTGACATTGAATGTATAAAGGCTTCAAATGGTAAAAAATTTAATTRCTGCCCCAACACAGGCTGAGGAGCACCAAGAAATAACAGTTCTGTGTCACCTGCCCACCCAGCAGGCTCAGCAGGCTTTGGGTGGAAACTTTGAGAGGAGCCACTCTTTASCCTTACAGTCATAAACTAGGCAAGAGTCAGTGTCTTTTCACATCTCCTTTTTTTACTAGTAAAGGCACTTTCCTTTAAATATTTTATTCAAGACCTATTCCTGGGAGGACCCCAGACTCCAGCACTTGAGGAGATTGACAGCTGAATGTCCCATTAGAGTCCCAGTTTGAAGAATGTTTAGCCATAGCTGAAAGTCTGTACATTCATAGGTACTCTTACTGGAATATATTTCCATCTACAGTAATACTCCCATATATTTTTGTCATGGTTTCTATGGCTTGGGATTCAGCCACTCAAAAATAAAATTATCTATTAAAAATATTTTCCTACCCTGTAACTCCTTCTGGCTAAGTAAGCACAAGCTAAAAGAGTTAAAGCTACATTTTCTTCCTGAGCTCAATTTGATTTTCAGTACTCACCACTAATGAAATATCTAGAAGTGATTTATTGGAACATACCAGCTATATTTAAGCAGAAGCTGAAACAATTACATTTAATTAAAATTAAGGTCAAGGAAACACAACAAACTAAGGTGACACTTCAGACATCAGCATGGAATAGGTGCTTTGTTGGTTAGTTATTAATTAGGTACAGTAAACACAGTAAACATGTTCAGCAGGAAATTCTCAGTGAAATAATTTCAGGCAAGCAAATAGATGCTGTGCAGGATTTTTTTTTTCACTTTCTCTGGATTTAAAATCATCCTGCACACTGTGCTGTTCTTTCTATCCTTAATCTACTTCAGTGATTTATTCTTTTTCCTTGAGGAAAAAGTATTCTGCCAGAAGCTCTCACTGGAGAGAAATGTGAAATTGTGGGGGAAGGGTTTGTTTTTATTGTGTCATTTCATCTCTTCACCTTGAAATCACAAAAAGTCTTCTCATCACAAGCCTTAGGCTAATTGGACTGYGATGGGTATTTGAGAATCTTCTACATGGCTGCACACCAGCAAGCTTGGGAAAAGGTTTTACTATGAAAGGTTTAGTTGTTTAGTCCTTTGAGTAACAAAGATTGCACAACTGTGATTTTCTTTGTGTTTGTTCTCAGCATAAGCTATTGCTTACAAAGGTATCTTTAGAACTGGGCACATTCACTCTGTATATTTGTTTAACTAGACAAATACCTTAAGGCTTGATGTCAGTTTTCTCCTAAACTCCTTGATGATCAGAAGGAAAGGTTACTGTATGAATAAAYACTGCTCTGAGTGTCCCCTGACAATGGGGATTCAGTCATGTCCAAAATTTCTTCAAGTTYCTCACATCTGAAGCCAAGAGTGTGATCTGGCAGTGCTGTAAATGGCTGAAGGATCTGACCTTCAGTTTCCCTGGATGCTTTGTTTCTCATGACTCAAAACAAAGCAACAAACAGAATCCCTGCCAAATATGTCTTGTTTTTTTTTCCTCCACTTGTAAAAAATAAGTGTAGAAATAATDCAGAAATAATAGAAATAATACAGAAATATTTCTGTATAGAAATAATACAGAAATAGGCTCCCCTGCAGCCTCTGCCCATCAGGCAGGGCCAGYGAGCACATCCACATCACCCAGCAGAGCACAGTGCAGAGAGCCTCAGGCTCGCAGTGCGTGGTCGGGGTGCACCCACACGGAACAGCACACATGCTGTGTAGGAGTAGGAGCTGATATGACAAGACCATTGCTTCTACTTGGTTAAAACCTGCCCCCCAGCTCACCAATTTTCGCTGCAACTTCTAGCCCAGATGCAAGAGTGCTCATGCAGCACACGTGAGAGTGATGCTGTTCTGGGGAGCTCCATGCAGCGATCAGTCACACACACAGCCCCAGCATAGTGCTGGAGCCTCCTGGTGATGCCACAGTCTAAACAGTAATGTGGAAATTTGTCATGAAGCCTTAGATTTTTAGGAACACTGCATGAGGTTTTACAAACACAAATAGAAAACCAAAGCTTAGTGGAAGTGGACAGGGAAAAGGATGACTTAGGCTATTTAGTATATTCACAGAGAAAACACATTCTTTGGGGCCATGCCAGATCTGATCTGAATACAAATCAGAAATCCTTAGCATAGAAGTTGGGGCTACAGAAAGCCTAGGTAAACTGCAACGGGGTCATTGCTAAGTATGTAGAGACTGTGTGGAGGGAAGCCACCAGTAAAGCAGGGAAAGGAAGGAGAGAAAATCATTCTAACTGGGCAGTTTCTGTATTGGTGACTTTTTAGCTCTTCCTGTAAAAAAAATATACTGAAGGACATAAATGGACTTCAGAAAAACAAGAGCCCTTACTTTACCAGTGGTAAAATGATCAGAACTTGAACACCCTCCTGATACAGTCCTTGCTTATCCTGATCAAAGAAAAACATCATGATGAAATAAATCCCAACCTAGTGATAAAATGACTCCAAGTTTCAACTAGGACAGGCTTATGATCTTCTGCTTTCTTCTGAAGATGGAAACAAGGGGAGATCATATCTGCAGGCAGATCCACAAAGGAGTTTGGTCCTTCAGACTACTTTGGATGTTTCCRTGTAGCTCTCAAAATGTCAAAAGAATGCAACAACTAAGGCAAACACCTTATGCTGAACCTGGTGGGGTTTGGAATAGGTATCTGTCCTTTCAGCAGACCCACTTTATTCACTCCTCCAAGCCATCATTCACAATATTGCAAAAAATCTTTGTGATTCTCAAACATCTAGGAAAAAAAGAAGATGGATCAGARAGCCTGGAAGAGTTCTCTAGGGATCATCTAAGCCACCCCTTCCCAAAGCACATCCAGTTTCAGTGTTTTTCAGGCATGTGTCCTCCTGGGTCTTAACCAYCTCCAAGGGTGGAGGCTTCGCAGCCTTTTCAGACATCATCCCATTTCCTGACTTCCCCCACTATTTAATGCTTCCCTACTGTATATTTGTGTTTCCTGTGCTGTTGTGTTTTTTCCTCTCATCATCCAACACCTCTAATAAAACATTTGCAGAAAACAGTTATGTTCCCCCAAAGCCAACCCTACTCCAGGCTGACCAAGCCCAGATCCCCCAGACTCTCCTTATAGGGCAAGAGCTTCAGTCCCACAGTCTTGGGGACTTCCCCTCAACTCTCTCTAGCTTATCAATATCTTTCCTGCACTGGAGACCAAAACCGGGTGCAGCTGTGATCTCAGAAGTTCCAAAAAGAGGGGAGGAATCATGTGTCTCAACTTGCTTCTGGCTAGGGCTTGTCAGCTTGAGTAGGAGGACCATTGCTGAATTTTACAACTCTCTAAGACTGTGGATAAGCTGAACGCTGAACAGTTGCTTATTAAATCCTGAAACGCAAAAGGTATTTGCTGAAACTAGTTTTAAAAAAAATCAGTGTAAAACAGTCAAAGGAAAGTACTTCAACACACAGCAGGGAGTGAATTTGTAAACTTTGCTGCCATAGGAATCTGAGGAGACAGCAACAGCAGGATCACAAAGTGATCAGATAAATTCATGAACAGAAGATGCTAAAAGTGCTGGGCAGGGATGTACATACTGCTGCTATTCCAGCTGCAATACTTGTAGCTGCTGGGAAAGACAAAGAGACATGGGAAAGCAGTGGGGCTTTCATGCTGTCCCTGAATGGCCTCTCCCCTGGTCACTGTCGGAGGCAGATGGACCTCTGGCCACTTCTTGCTCTCTTGCTCATCTGAGCCCTGTGGGAGGTTACTGAGTTGGCASTAATTAAATAAGAGACACGGGGACAGTAACTGATGTTCTCTTACATGAGAGATCGATCTTGCCATGCTGAGAATCATCAGAAGTTACAAAAAGCCGTATCCAAAATTGATCACCCATAGAAGTTGGACCAGAAAACCATAAGGTCCAGCTTAGGAGAGGATTTACTGCTAATGATTTCCATGGGCTGCAGGAGGCTGACAGCCCTGCAGGATGTGGTCCTAGAGGTAGGGGTGGTAAATCAGGCATAAACAATTGTCCATCATCTGCAAAAAACAAGTAGAAATCAGTAGCACAAGAACTGAAAACTAACTGAAACAGATCAGAATATTAAGCCATTTAGGCACATTCAAATGTGCAGACATGAAGGAGTTTAACATAGAAAATTTCAATTACATATTTGATAACATATCATATTTAGGTGTACTTTCCTTTTATTTTCTGTAGTCAAGCAGTTCAGAACCCTGCTTTTTAAAATCAAAATCATTAAAATGTGGGGCATGGTGTTTACAGATTTCAATCCTCTGTGGGTTTAAAAAGGTAAAAATTCTCCATTGAAAAAAAACTCAACATATCTGTTGTGTTACCTGTAAACCAAAAAAAAATTTCTTTTAATATATTTTCTGCTGTTAAAGTAATTGCTTATTCTTTGAATAGGTAGTCATGGGTTTTTAACCTTCATTTGCAAGCTTCAGACACCTTAGGATGCATGTGATATATATATAAAAGCAGAGAGATTTGAAATAGTAAAAAGTCCATGCAGGATAGAAGAATCTGAAAGTTTCCTCTTCACTAGTCATTCCTACAGAAATAAACACAAAGAACTTCTTTCTTAAGCAGGTCTAAACAAATTGTGTTCAGTAAGTAAAGTCTAAGAATGCTCTAGAAGAGCAAATTTTTTTTCTAATAGCAATACACAGTTCCACTTCCACGATGTATAGCTCAGCTGAGGAGCTTTTTATAAAGGATAATGTCAAAATACGCAAAGAACACAGCATGAAGGTGAAAGAAAATAAGTTGGAGTTTCCCTCTGAGAAAGACACTGGATAAGGAATTATAAAAATGTGATTTTTCTGAATGTACTTTGGCATTAAGATAATGAATACAATTCAGTGGGGTTATAAAATAACTTACTCAAAGCAAAACTATGTTTTTTGAAGGTCTGGTGTAACCTAGAAATTTGCCAGCCACAAAACTGAAGAATTTCCTTGTCTAGGAACTACTAGTGAAACTGTGCTTTCTGGTATAGTTTAAACCGCTTTCTAAACATGAAAAAGACCCTGCTTTTTTGCTAGTTCAAATATACCAATATACCTGAGAAAATTAAAAAAGGAGTAAACTCAAAAACCACAGGCAAATCAAAATGACTCCTCCTTATTGGGAAAAAAAAAAAAAAGGAAAGAAGCAACAACTCCAAAATTCCAGATTCTAAACAATGTTGCTATCATTGGAAGAATATTTAATACAACTGTATCTAGATTTCATTCATCCTTTTCCAGGTACTATGATGAAAGTAGAGCAAATCACAACAATTATGTTAAAAAGTACTAAGAAATTTCTGATTTATGCTGTAGGAAGTAGCCACTGTTTGGCATTCCAGCTCATTCTGAAAGCAAAAAGGTTCACCTAAACTGCCTATTTAGATTCCAATTTCTGCTGACCACTGCAGAAGTAGTTTAAAGTCCCTCACTCAGCCAAAGCCAGCTGAGAAAAGGCATCCAAGCAGTTACCATTAATCAGCCCTAGAAATACTAAATTACCAGTTTGCATTTACATAAACATAAATAAAGGATTAGAATTAAAAAGAAGGTGGAATCCCAACACATAAGAAATGAGAAAGCACCATAAAGTCACAGTTCTCCAGGGAAGATGGGGCAGCCTGTCAAAGCTTCAATTCTGACAGTGCTTTGCAACCATCAATTACACGCTGCCATGCCAAGCTCTTAGTGCTGTCTTATCTGTTGTCTAAACACCCTTCTTAAAATAAAATGAGCCATCAGTTTGAGAAATTTCCCTAGTTATATCTGTGTCAGCCTGCTTAAGCTGACCTTTAGAGAATTCACATGAGAATAAAGGACATCTTATTATTCAAAGAGTATTTTTGTGAACCAGGAGCTGCCTGTCTTASACAAAAATACAAAATTTTCTCCTAAGAGAACCTCTGAGTATTTGCTATGAATCATTCTCTTGAGAAKTTTATATTCTGACATTTGAAAATAGCTGGCAGGATATTAATCCCTGGCATAATTTCATCTTTGTATAATCAGGCAAAATTTGGTCCATTTGAATGTTTCTACTGGACAGTGCAGGGCAGGAATGCATGGGTGAGGGGTATGCATGCAGTGGTGGAAAAACTAATCTGGCAAAAGGAAAGGAAGATGGTGGGGTTTGGGGGGGTGAATTTGTTGTGTATACATAGGCCAAATAGTCTTAAAATATGGGATTAATGGCAACATTTGTAATACCAAAATGACATTAGTACTCCTTTTATTTTGTAATTTCAAATTAGTTTTCCAAGCTTAATGTGCTGAGTCATGATAACTGGTTGCATGAGGAAAATCAACACCATCTATTCCCACTTCGCGTAAAGCTCATGAACATGCTCTGAGCTTTGGGAGTAGAATTTGGGGTTCCAGCTTCCCACTATAGCACTTGACTAAAGCATGGTGGGAGGTAAATGGTAAAAAAAGTGACCACATCGAATTAGGATTTTTGCACACCTTTTCTGTCACCAGAGAACTTATAAAAAATTATATCTTTACTCAAAGTGCCCTCCTGAAAAAACAGCTGTCTCACTGAAAGTAGAAGGACATTCCTTGGCCCATGTTATTTTCTTCCTTTAGCTGGAAAAAAAACAAATCTTGTTGGACTGATTATGACTAATGCAAGTGAACCACATGAACCCTGGAATGATAACAAGGGTGTAATGGGAAGTGATTGAAGAACATTCAGGCATTGCATCTTGAATAAGCACAAATTTGGTTTCGATTGCATAGGAAAAGGAAGGCAAATGGGAAGGAGGAGAAGGAAATTGGGGAGATAAACTTTCTCMTGGACTATGTTTCCAACTCCAATTTTCTCTGACATTTGTTAAACTAAAATAAGCAAATTCTTTAAGTTACTTGTTATTTTTTGCCCATTAGTATGAAAAAAGGTTAACTGACACTTAACACTGTTAATTTTCTAATTTTCTCTAAGCTAGGCAAGGAGAAAAAAAAAGAAAGAGGAATTGGGGGAGAGGGGGTAATTCTGTAGAACAAAGAGCAGAACAAGGTAACTATATCATTATTCCATTATTTCAGTGTCTATACTTAAGCATATACAGTACAACAGCATTCTTTTAATGGCCAGAGAAATTCCCTGTACATTATTATTATAATGAGTAGTAATGGAGAGTGATAAGACTACGGKAGTCTTCTCTCTGCACAGTGCCATTACAGGCATGAGTGCATAAATAGATTTTTATTGAAATAGTCCCTAGTAAATCATGACTGCATCTTTTTCTATGCCATTTGAAATAGCTTGGGAGTCTGTCTTCAAACCATTATTTTGCAGTTTCTTATCTTTCATACTTCCCACAGGGTCACTGCCATCTTTGGGCATCTCTGTTCTGGCATTGGATCTTCCAGAGGTTGCAGACGGATCTTTGCTCCATGAGGACCTCCTTGGGGTGCAGGGACACAGCTGCCTCACCATGGTCTGCCCAGGGACTGCAGAGGAATCTCAGCTCCAGTGCCCGGTGCAGCTCCTGCCCCTCCTTCTGCACTGACCTTGGGGTCAGCAGAGCTGTTCCTCTCACATGTTCTCACTCCTCTCTTTGACTGCATTTTCACTGGGGTTTTTGCTTTTCTCATTTTAGTTCTGTTATCCCCGAGGCATTACCACTGTTGCTGATGGGCTCAGCCTAAGCCAGCAGCAGGCCCATCTCCCAGAGCATCAGCACTGCTGGACATAGGAGGAGTTTCTGGCAGGTTCTCACAAAGTCACCCCTGTAGCTCCATTGCTGCCACAATACTGCCACTCAAACCTAATGCAKTGTTAGAAACTGTTTCAAGGACTGTCAAATGTACCAGTAGAAGATAGAAAGGAATGAGCAGAATTTGATCTGCCTTCACACCTCAGTTTCACCAGTGACCTATTTACTGATAGGAAAATATATGCCATTACTAAAGAAGAAAATGTTCTTGAAAACCTTATGTCATTAAAAACCTAGCACAGAAAAATAGCTTGTTCTCTGTTGCAGGTTTGAAGTGATTTATGTTTCCTGAAATCAGTGCTTTGGGAAGAGGTATATCTGGATAGGGACTGAGTCACAGGACAAAAGTCAAAGTGARGAGGAGAGGCTGGTTGCAGACACAAGGTGATAGAGAAAAGAAGAAAACACTATTTGCTTCCTGGATATGTAATTTGTGAGTTAGATGCTTTGCCACATGGAATGTTGTCCACCTTGTCCAGAGGTGTGCTTGTGTGTAGACATCCATGAAGCATAGAAAGCAGATTCATATTTTCCAGATAGTGGGAGATAACAGATAGTAGATAACATCTACTATCCTAAAGAGGCAGATTGAAGATTCCTCAGCAGAGAAAAAAGTGGGATAAGCTGGACCCCACAAAGCACAAGAGTCCTGAGGTGAAACTGACTCCTGTGCCTGAATCAAAGCTGTCCATACATGCAGCATACAGCACAGATGTGCTCTTWAGTGACAGCTCTTGACCTCCTTGCTACTAGAGTAAGGCAGTGATGGTCTYTTCACATGAATCAGGAATAACACAAGCACAGCCCAGAAAACCAGAGATCCTCTAGGCTTGGCACAGATTTAGTTAACTCAGCTTAGGAAAAATCAAATCAGGACTTGAGAGCAAGGAAAAGTGTAAAAACCCCTCAAAGCTCATAGAATCTGCCAATGCACCAATGCTGTTCAAGCACAGTTCAGCATTTCTTCCAGCTTTAGGTCTGCTTTGAATAAGGAAGTTTGAGGCTGTGATAGTTTCTACTTCTAATGATACATTCACTTAAATACAAAGGTTTCATCAGCAGAATCACATCTCTGAATGTCATGAGTCAGCTGAAAGTTGCAATTCAAACTTTACTGCTATTTCAGATGTAATTCAAACACAGTCTGATGATTCTAAAAAGAAGAAAGAAACATTGATGAGCTGATTAATAGATTTTGTGGGATATCTGTGCATTTAAAAGTAGACTTTCTGAAAAATTTAGGGCACAATCCATCTAACCAAATGTATAAGTCAGTAGTGCATTTAGATCTAGCCCAGTCGTCTTGATTTCCTTTATAGTCAGAAAAGAGAAATAAGCTCCTTTAAGTCACTATCATCTCACTGAAACAGATATTAAGAGCAGGTGGCCAAACAACAGCAAATTTCTTCTGGAATGACTGCATCATTAGTGACTAAAATTAAGCAGCATCAATCTTGCTCTTTCTCACCAAATACTTAAAGCACATGAATGGTAATTGATCTTCTGAGGTTTTCTGGTCACTGAAGCTGAGGATCACCAAGTGCCATGCTCTGACTCAAATGTGCCTGTCCACATGGGGTCTCTCATGGACAGCCCCCAGTTCCAGAGGGACCATTTCTGCAGCAGGACAGCAAAGTGCTTGTCCCACAAAATGCAGCATCTTGAGTACCACCTACAGGTACACCATTTACTGGTTAAATTAATTGTTGGAACACCCAGCCCAGATAACTAACCTAACGATGTACTGGGCCCTGTGGGTTTGTGCCAAGARGGACCTAGTTTCCCTAGAAAGCTTTTCCCAAAATCTATCATAATGTCTTGCTTCCCAGGACAACCCTGAGACGGGAGTGAGAGAAAGGTTGCTGTTTTCATGTATAAAGAGAAACATAGGAGAATTATTAAAACAAGTCAGGAGTTTGTCCAATTCCACCCTGAGTTAAAAAAACCAGTAATGTTAGCAAGGGTGGTAATGCCATATACAAACACTGTTGTTACTCATTATATGAACATAGCTGTTTCTCATTCGGATCAGAGACCTGGCAAACCTTGCTTGCCAGGCACAGRATAGTCTGACAAGCACAAATAGGACTTGTTCTTTTGATCTCCCTTTATCAAAACATAAGAAACTCCCTCCTTTTTCCCTCTCATTTTCCTATCCTCTCTTGATCTTCCTATCACCTTGAGCACATCACCCTAAAGCCATTAAGTTTTATCTAAGCCAGCCCAGTATCTACATGGAATTAGGGTCACTGAATGCATGGAACTGACCTGGTAAGCAATATATTTTTCAAAATGTCATTTCCTTTTTTTTCAGGGGTGAGGAGAAGGGAAGAGTTATTTTTCTTATGTTTTTTCTTGTACTCTCTAGATAAGCATATCCATTATTTTTATAACATCTGCTTACATAATTTCTACTTTTTTTTTTGCATATAATAAAATATTCTAATAGAGGTCCTTCACTTCCTTTATTAAAATAAATGAKGATGGGCATGTTCCTTGAAAACTTGTGGAATAATTGAGAAAGGGTTATTTGGAATAACATCTTAGTGCTTAACATCTGAAATTCCCTCATATTGCCATGCAAAAGTCGACTGATTATTTCTGAGTGATGCATGCTATGCTGTTAGTCTAATTGCCAGCAGTGGCACTGCTCAGCCATAAAGAAGTCCACTGCATCAACAAAATTTAATTGGGGCACCTCAATATACTGGCATTTTCTCACAGAGCTAGTTAAAATGAATACAGAAACTGTTCTGCACAAGGATTGAAGCATACATTCTTCACTTGGACCAGGGAAATTCACAGAAAAACTAATTTTTGCAACAGCATGCTGTGATTCTGCTTCCTGTTCTTTACTCCAGCAATCATTAGCTGAATGCACACACACAATAAAAAGTCTCATTTATTCTATCACATGACACTTTAGGATTACTTAACTGACCAGGCTTTATTCTCATGCAAAAATTTTAGACAAGAAAAGAAAAAGTAACAAAAAATAAAAGGGGCAGGGGGATTGTATAACCATTTTACCCCAATTTTGTTTCATTTTGTACCAAAATTAGTCTGGTACTGATAATGACATCTGTATTAACATACTGTTGTTTCCTAATGTGCAGAACTGCTTGTGACAAAAAAAGCAAAAACAAAAAAACCTTGATATTAAATCTTTAAACCCAGCCATACTAGGAGCTAAACTTGTTATATTTTTATTACTCACATCCTCCTTGGTTGGCAGATACATTAAGATCAGGAAGAACTCTAAAATATCCACTGACATTAAGGTTACCTATAGGCTTAAAAGTAAAGAGGAACATTGAAGAAGGAGAAAATTAAATTCTTTCTCTGTCAGTYTTTGGGAGAAAACAAGTTTGCCACCTTAAAAGTAATAGGGCAGGTTTCAGAAGTGRCATATGAAAGCATTTGTTGTAATGCTGAACTTTACCTTCTCTCATTAAGTTGATTCATTGTGTAGGTAACAAGGCAAAAGCTGCCAAGTGCTGACTGCTGTGCAAGCCTCCATGCTGCACACATCCATCATTCAAAACTTAGAATTCCAAACCTAATGGCCAAGCTTCTTTTAATGCAGCACAGGTTGGTTTTCTGGACCTGTGAGTGCACATTGCTGGCTCATGTCCAGTTTGTCATCCATCCTTCTTCCCAGAGCTGTTCTCAGTGTGTTCATCATCACCCAGTCTTTACGGGTACTGATGATTACACCAGATGCAAGGTCCCATGTCTGAGTTAACAGAATCACCCCTATGAGTGCAGACTGAGTGACAAATGGATTGAGAGAAGATCCTTGAAGGGACGGCCCCATACATCTCATTGTATACAATGGAAATATTCTCTTGGGCTTCAAGACTCTCAAGTACCTAAAAAGAACATCCTCATCTAAAACCTGTCCCAAATGGAGTACAAATCAGGCCCTAAATCTGCTTGGTATAACTATTTCTCAGAGGGATTTATTTCAGAAATGGATCCTTGGAACTGATTAATCAAAAGTAGAGGTGATGTCTTTTTGTTGAATGGGATGCATTGAGGGTCAGAGGACTATTGATTGTTCTGATTAATACACTGCACTCCCATGTCTGGGAAATGGCAACTCAAATTGGAAGGCCTCTTTTCTGCCCTGCTTTCATGGGTACAATTCCCCTCTGAAATCAGTGTCTCAGAGAAAAAAGAGAATCAATGGTTCCAGGCATTAGCGAAGGTCAGAGTGCAAGGCATAGAGGGCAAATCATTGGACATTGTAAATCATGGTCACTCTCTTAACTCACTGGATCTATTGCATTTTAGTCAGGGATTTGACCCTAAGGGCAATCTGTAATTTTCCCTCATATCTATTGTTTCCTTATATGATTTTGTAGGGTATTCTGTTTTATGATCTGAGCTATTCAAGATGGATTACGGTCAGCGTTCTATTAAATCCTAAGATTCACAAATATTTTGAGAAAAAAAGGTTGATATTTTCTACGCCTTTAATCTTTTTATGATTTCTTGATATGTATTCCCTACCTGTCACAGCTCAAAGAATACCTCTGGTCTAGAAAAGTGCTGGAAACCTAAAGGAAGGTCTGAGTATATAATTTGAAATGTGGAGGATACTCAGTATCCTGAAGGTATGTGCTTCATTTGTTTAATCCTACTGGGTATTTATTTTACCTTTTTGTGCATTTACTTCCCTTTCTCAAAAAAAACCAAACAAAAACCATACAGTATGTGTCCTAAGAAATTTAATATTCACCTGAATTCTGCTACTACAAAATTCATAAATTTGTCCACAAAAAAAATCCAATTTTTTTCTCTTTGTGCTATGGTTTAACCCCAGACAGCAACCAAATATCACAGCTGCTTGCTTACTTCACTGTCACAGTGGGATGGGGGAAAGAACCAGGGAAAGGTAAAGCCCATGTGCTGAGATAAGAACAGTTTAATAATTTAATRATAGGACTAATATTAACAATTATAGGAAAAAGACAAGGAGGAATAAAACACAAGAAACACAAAGAAAGCACAATCCAATTATTCATCACTCTGACCTATTCCCAGCTCATCTCCTAACCAGTGCTCAGCTCTTCCCAGGCAATTCCCCCCAGTTTGTAGATGGAGCATGATGCTGTGTGATATGGAATATCCCTCTGGCCAGTTCAAGTCAGCTGTCCCAACCATTCTCCCTCTCTCCRCTTCTTGTGCACCTGCTCTTTGATGCTGAAAAGTTCTTGAGTTAGGGTAAGCACTGCTCRGCAACAACCAGCACCTCCATTCATTGCCGTTATTCTCATACAAGCCTAAAACACAGTGCAGTGCCTGCTACTAGGGAAGAAAATTAATTCTATTCTGGCCAAAACCAGTACACTTCTACATCTCAGATGAAAAGCAATCTTAAATATTTCTCCAAGGAAAAAAATCTCTGAGGAACAAAATATCACATCTAAAAAAATATACCTAAGTAAGAAGGAGGGTTTGGGTTTCGGATTTTTTTTTTTTGTATTATTCTTGTTTCTTTGATTATTTGTGGATTTTATAGGCATGATCCTACTCATATATCCTAAGCCTGAATTTACAATGTAAGCATAAATACAAAGAAAATTTATTTGATATGCTCCTCCCAAATTTGCAGCATCCGAAAACTGAGATGGTTCAGAAAAAAATTGAGCTGACTTTTGGCAGTTAGAGATTCATTTCTGGAGTAAGACAACTTTTTAATAGATGCCAGTGCTGTCCTTTAACATGAAAATTAGAGAAAGCTTCTGTTAGCTACTTCTGAGAAAAAAATCAAAACTCTGACTGTGCAATATTCAAAGGGTTCTGAAAACCCAGTTATTCATCTCCCACAGAAAGACAGTCTATGGTCCCAAGCAATGCTTCCAGCTGCCTATGGGAGTCCCAACAAAAACTCCCTTAGCTTCATTATCCATTACCCCTGTATAAGGAATAGGATAGAGAATGAAATACAAGTAGATGTGGATGGATGAGAGTCTAATTTAATAACTACTCAATATAACTGCCCACTGTCTGATGCATTGCTGCATAAGGTGCTATTGATTTGAGGAAAAAGATTATAYGACAGCTGTGAGAAAATGTCTGGCGCTGTTCCTCCCAAGATTTATTGTTTCTGATAATGAGTAAATACAAATTATGCATTAAAATCTAGCAAGGCTTTTTCCAACTGTCTTAATATTGTCAGCTTCATGGACAAAACCCCTTATAACTTCAGGGATACTGCACATGTAGATAAAATATCTGYATGTACTCAGTCACCCAGTGACGTCTCTCATGAAGTGCAAGTAACAGTGCATAGGAGAGGCTGACAAGGGTCCCTTCATGTATTCATTTTCTCATCGTACATATTCTCTTAGTTTCTATAAGTAGCATAGAGGTTTTTTATAGTCTCTTTGTGTCAGGATTAAATCTCACATTAAACAAGACATTAATTATCTGGTATGGTCAGGTAGCAGTGACTTCTGGGCTAGGTATTCCTCAAAAAAAATTGTGCTGTGTTGTTCTGCCTTCAGGCCTGTCAGGATCCAAACACTCACTTATGGTAGTGGGGGAGTAACTGATATRTAGAGCGATATTAGGCCTGCCAAAACCCTTCACATTCATCTTCATTGATTTGAGGCTCTTCTGTATCTACTCTTCCACCCTATCTTTTATCTTGAGGTTCTATCTTTATCTGAAAATCATCTTGGGTAACTTCCTGACTCATAACACAGCCGAATATGGTCCAGCTCTTCAGGAAATTCTGCAATAAGCTGGCTTGTGAAAGAGCTTCTAATTTACTATTTTCCCTAAGAAAAATTCCTTTTTGCATGGCCTATTAGATAGAAGACTACCATTCTTTATTAGTTTACCCTTAAATTGCTGCCACCTCTTAGCTTATCTTCTTTTTATAGTTTTAGCATCTTGGATATAAAAGATACTGAGCTAATAATTTTTCTTGCCACAGCATTAGAAATGAAACATTTAGAAGCATATGTCACTGAATTAGCAGATTTATATTACTAATTCCTACATGCATTAAATGGATTAGAACAGGTGGGAAGTGGAAAAAGAGCTGAGATTTATCCTCCATCCCCATGACATTCCAGACACCCATATAGAGCAATAATGCAATATATTAAAAGGTACATCTCTTAGCAGTTGTGTTAAAATTACACCTACAATAATTAGGGAAGTGTGCCCACTGCTGGGAAAATACAGATGCCTCAACTCTTGTGCAATGCTCTTCTTTGAAACATACCTTTATCTTTTTTATGCTTATATATTTATGCAAACAGAGCCCTAACTATAGATATATAGAGAAAGAGACAGACATAGATGTATATGATGATAGATCGATGTATGTGTATATTTAAGAATGAGAACAGGCTGAACCCCAAATTTCACAAAGCCCAATATCTTCATAAAATATTTTCACTCATAGCTCACTGAAACTGGAAAGCCTATTGAAATTAATAAGAAAGTACTTGAACACTGAGTAAAGTAACCTGAGAGCCAAAAGCAATTATTATGGAAAGCTAATGGAGAACAAATGAAATGCTAAAGTAAACAAAAAAGGGAAAAATGGTTCTTTAAAAATGGAGAAGCGGAGAGGGAAGGGAAGGGAAGGGAAGGGAAGGGAAGGGAAGGGAAGGGAAGGGAAGGGAAGGGAAGGGAAGGGAAGGGAAGAAAATGTGATAGTCACAGTTCAACAGCTTAACTCAAATTCCTACAAAAACAAGGAAAAGATAAAAAATCTTTAAACATCAGGAAGACAATAGAGTAATGAGCAGAAAAGCAAAACAATACCTGGAATTTTTTTTCTGCATACAAGAATCATCTACATCACTCTTGCCATGCCCCCTTCCCTGTCTCCACTTTTCAGTATTTTTCAAAATCAAAACATTCATTACTGATACTTCTTAAACTCAACCCAAACTATTGTTAAAACACCGTTTTGTCATTATTTGAACTGCTTTTTGAGAGACAAAACATGAAGTCAATTAGATGCTACCAAATTCTTTAAA
Source organism: Cardinalis cardinalis (assembly GCA_014549065.1). Lineage (NCBI taxonomy): Eukaryota > Metazoa > Chordata > Aves > Passeriformes > Cardinalidae > Cardinalis > Cardinalis cardinalis. The sequence goes on from JACDOX010000034.1 coordinate 6,613,562, forward strand.
ACAACACTGATCATTTCAGATCTTGTGTCAAGTATACTTCCATGCACTTAAAGATTCAGTTATTTTTATTGTTTAAGATCCTGGCATTTTTAACCTTTCCTCAAGTCAATAGCATCCTCATGAAACTCTCCAGGAATTATTCAAAGTAATTTCCACTAGGCACAAAGTTAAGGGTTCTAAGAATCATTATTAACTCGTGCGTAGGAATCATTTTATAAGGATGATGCTTTCCAGATTATGCATGCTTTGACAGGTCTAACAGGATAATAGTTTTAGCAAACTGAGGGAGATTTCTAATTCTGTATGAATGAAAATCAATATATATTTATTTGGATTTACTATATATAACTGTTATAATTCTTCCAGCATTTTATCAGCTACTCCTCTGGGTCAATCTGAACAAATTCCTAATGTAAGACAAGCACTGTACTACTCCCTGGGGAATCTGAGGTAGAATTTTCCTTATCAATATGATTAGGGCAGTGAAAGTTGTGTTTGTTTATTTTCCTTGTATATGACATGTATGACAGTCCAGAATCAGCAACAGCAGCAATTAGCATCAGGCCAATGATACCCTTCTATCCTGCACTGTGTCAAGAGGCTCTGATGCTGAGGCATGGCAATTTTGGGAGATGGGGATGGATGTGGTTCTCAGCAGCATCAGATCTGTTGAGTCCAGTTGGCAGAGGTTCTGTAGTCCAAGTGTACATGTGCAGGAACATTATCTACACCTCCATCTCTAGACCATAGTGAAGATGTTAATGTGATAACAGCAGCAGACCTAGGTAGTCTTTTACTGTGAGTTTGGATGGCAGTAACATCTGTGACTAAATCATCTCAGTGAGTCATTTAGTCATTCCTTTTGTAAAACCTGAGGTTTAATGCTACAGTGTACCTACTGCTACTCCAGCCACAATTACTTGTCAATCAGAATAATCAGATCTGCCRTATAGTTTTAAGTGATTGACTACTGAAAAAAGGATCAGCCCAAAATGCTGTGGGACCCTTCTCATTTGCTGAATGTCTTCCACAAGGAAAGGCAGCAAAACTGAGCTTCAAGAGATTTTTGTCTACTGATATTTCATTTGCATCTTTGTGTGGCCTCTGTCTTCACTGGTTTGAACCTCTCTGGAGTTGTCTCACATTTGCCATAATGCTTCTGCTTGCCTCCATCCTACTGAAGCTATAGCTTTGATGCAGAAGAGTTTTAATAGACTGAGTTTAAGAATTCTGGATTGCAGGGACACCTTAAAGAGTCAAAAAAAATTTAAAGACTAGACTAGCTCTGAGTCTCAGAAAGCCATTATCTTGAAGTTATTACCTACATTTCTCTGTATATGATACAAAGTCATCTTAAGTGTTCTGCCTCACCTAAGTACAGTCTGGGCTGCTGGCACGAGACTTCTTTTTCATCAGCCATGTACCTCATTTAAAACACTTCATTTTCCTTCCTGGTTYAGCTCAGTACTCAAGACATATTTTATACTTCCATTTTATCACCTCTTGGGGTTTTTCGCTGCAACTGCTCTGAGACGGATGGAGATGTGCTAGGCACACATACAAAGGTGCAGTGTTACAGACAAACAACTAACTATGCATCCCCAAAATTTTTAGCTATGTTACTGCACTCTTTTTTGGAGGTTGTTCTTTTGGGGTTTTTTTTGAACAAAAATATCTGCATTTTCTTGTTTGCACAGCAGAGTAGTGGTAATCATTCTCATGTGGTAAAAAAAAGCACCACATTATGCCAAAACACTTGAAATAACAAATTAAACACTGATGATAAAGCTTCACTCCTTGAAATCACTCTTTATGTGATTATTTTGCAAATAACTTCCAAATCTGGTGATGGAGGTGTAAAGAGTAGATGAGGTTAACTGCTCTGCTGTCCTCATTGTCCAAAAATTAATTCTTTCATTCCCAGAATTGGGAAACAGATTTCAAAAGCCCTGGAGACAGACCTAGAATGATTTTCCTGATATATCTTTCACCTTAGTCTAAAACAGAAGGAGAAACTAAAGCACAGTAGATTCACTATTTCCTTAACACAAGAGAGAATATTGGACTGTGGTTATTTTTCAGAGGGGAAACCTTATGAGAATTATTTCAGGGTCATACTATTTTATGGACCTAGAGGGAATGCTGAGAAGTGAAATTCTTGTCATTCTTAACAGATAACAGACTATGAAAATCACATTATATACCCAGTTGTTATCTTTAATTGAGAATCTGTTTTACCAAAGGTAGAGAAAAGCAGAAGCAAAACTCAACAATATAACAGCAAGCTAATCCCCCAGGTGATACAATTAAATGTTTTGGAAAACAAAAACACCATCAGCAAATAGGAAACTCATTGATGTTAAAGAATGATTTGTGTTGTATGTTGAATTTTGATAACTTTGTCTGCAAACAGTGTTTTCCTCCTGACCCAGAATGCCTTGACTATTGGAATATTCTTCTTTCTGCCAATTTGGACATGAGCTGAGAAGTGCAGCCATGCTTATTCTGGTTCTTTGTTCTGTGAGAAGTCTTCCCTTGCTTACTTGCACATTTCATTTTTTATGCATGAGGAAAAGCTAGAACATAAACATTGCACTGACAGTTGTATGTTATGTCAAAATTTTTATATATTTTTCTATGATACCATGAATATACATTTGTTTATGTAAATGCACATAGTATCTCTCAAAAGCTTTAGGAGATATACAACAACTACAAGTCAGAATATAAATACATATGAAAAAGAAAGCTAGAAAATAACTACTCTTCTAGGTCATACATTCATAGTAATCGCTCTGAGAAAATCATAAAAATAACTCTTCTCAATACTTTTAGGCTAAAAGCAGCCCCCTACATTTAAATTGAAGCAAGACACTTTGAGTATTTCCTTCAGAGTGTGTATTATAAGTACCAATGTAATTAAATGCCACAGTTTTGACCTGAGCAATCTTCTGGAAGTGCTTGGAGGATTTTCAGGGTCATACCACACCCACACAGATTTTTTGATGTCTCATCAGTGGATCCCTAGTAAGGAATGATGCCAGCAGGTTAAGATTTCCACAGCTTTAAAAAGAGCAAGAAACAACCCAGGAGCAGACACTGAAGAGCAACTGAATATGGGTACATTTCTTCTCTCCACATCATTGCCCAAGTAGATGTCTCATTTTCTTCCTCTCTTCTTCTTGGCTACTTTCCATGGAATTACAAAATTGCCCTTTGGCATGTGATCAGACACACCAGCGTTGATTTTCATCTCCATGTTCTGACACAGACACAGTTTTTAGAAATTTGCTCAGCGGTTGTGTCACCAATGGAAACTGGTTTTTGTGCAAGGTTGCAACACACTTTGCAAGTAAGACAATAAAATTATCTTTGGTTGCTAAAATATCCTCTCTTTTAAAAAATAAAATCTTAGTGTTGAAAATCTTAGTGTTCCCTACATTCTAATCCATGACAATTAACCTAGACACAGGGTGTATTTCCAGTTGTAAGGTAATGTAGCATTCCTTCAAAGAGCAGTCAAAAACAATCATAGGCTAATGAGATTTTACAAGAACCACCTGCTGATTGCTTTCAATTAGATAAAATGCCCTGGTTGGAAGTGAGGAAACACATTTCCATTATTTTCAAAGGGATTGCACAACAGAAAGTAATAAGAGTTAAAGAAATGAAGAACCAATAGAACAGTCTGAACTTTCCAGCTCCACTTCCCTCCTCCTCATTTCTATTTGGGGAAAAACAAATAAACAAACAAATAAAAACAATGGCAATACTGAGTGTCCAAATACACTGAGGATGAACACAGAGAAAGCTTCAGCAATACCTGATATTGTCAGTTCACTGACTCCCCAAGACAAATTTTAAAACCAATGTCTTTGAGTCAGATGAAGCATTTTGTTCAATTCTAGATGAAATGTTTTCCTTTGCATTTCTGTTGTCATTTTTAAGATGAAAAATATTTTTTTAAAAGCAAAAGGCTATTTTAAATAATCTAGTTATTGCGTTTCAAACTTTTTACTGAATTCAGATTTCAGAGTATCTCTAGGGAAGAGGGATGTGATCAGAAAGAACAGTTTGACAAAAGCTGACAGAATAATCAGATATACTTTTTAAACATTTGTTTACTCAAGAAACCAAGGGCCAAAATGTATTCTGCCATCCTRTTGAGACCTGGGCTTTCCATTATAACATCAGAAACTACTTTGGACACTTCTGTGTTTAGAAAACTGATATAAATCAGAAGGCAAAGCACCCAATACAGCCCACTGTGAATGGAGGGAGATTATGGGGCAGAACATGACAGATTCTTTCTCTTTTATGGTTATTTTATAGGACTTTCATACTTGCAAGTTCCAGAGAAAAAATTGAAAGAGCAGAGAGCCGACACTCTACATTTCCTCCCACCTCATGTCAGGGTGCAAAGGACATTGACAGCAGAGTCTGTAAGACAGAGGTTATTAATAGGGGTGTAAGACCTTCAGATTGGCAAAAAACCTTCAAGTTACATTCTCTTTTCTCATGTAAACGTTTCATTTGTAGTTTTACACCACTGAATTTTTTGAAGCATTTTGGAGGATTTAAAGACAGGTGTATAGCACCATGGAAGATGCTTCCTAAAAACTGTTTTGGAATCCTTTCCTGTGGATATGGTTTTCTATGGAGTCTGAGTATTTATATGGTTCTATTACCTCTGTTAGCAACAGCATTTTCAGATAATGTGTGTTTTAAAAAGACTTTCTACACATTCCACCTGACATCTAAATGCTGATTTTATTTTGTTCACAATTTTGCACAGCTGAAAAAAATACATAAAATGCWTCCCATAATTCTTGTTCTACATGACAAGTGCTCTTTTAATAAATTAAAAAGATAGTCAGTGGATACTACTCAGTTCTACAGAAAATGAAGATTCCTTTCAGAAAAAGACAGAAAAGACAAATGAAACAACTTCTCCACTGGCTGACATTGTGGATGGGGAAAAAGAAAAACAAATTATATGGAAAAGAGAAACCTTAACAATGAGAGACCTGACTTTCAATAAATAAATAAATAAATAAAGTGGTTTTTTTTAAAGACAAGAAAAACAAATTGAGCACCTTTGCCTTCCTAGGTGTTTGTGATGAATTACCTTAGCTGAAGGAGGTTTTAAGGGCCTCTGGTTCCAGCCAAAAGCCAAAGAACCTTGCAAAAGGAAGAAGCCTTGTCCCTGTGAGAAGTGCAAAAGTGCTTACAAAAGGATTTTTCCTTCAGTCAACTGAAAAAAGGTCAGATCCATTGGTGATTGATAGAAGCTGAATGCACTGTCACACTTGTTGAAGTCTCAACAGCTGTATACCCCGAAGATATTGTTCAAAAAGATGTCTTTTGAACTGAGTCACAGACAGAATACTATTTAAAAATCTTCTGTGCCACAAAAAAATAAAAACTCATGCTTTAGAGGCTACATCGTCCAGAACCAAGGCTTTAATACAGACAGCTGTGGTTGCTCGCCTTGCCTGCTGAGGAGAGAGAGAGAGACAATGTGTCATCTAGAGGCTGACACACCACATGGATTTCCAAGTTAATTCAAATATGCCAAGCAGATCACCAAAAAAAAAAAGGTGTTCATGCAAAAGCAGGCTGAAAACCAAAAGGTGAATAATCTTGGTTTTTCATAAAGTGTCAATGCAAATGAATTTTAAAATTAGGGAAATTAAGCTGTGGGTGAGTTTTGGTTTTCAAAATTTAAAGCAAGAAGGGATTAGTTTTAAATATAAGAAATATAAGACAGTGAGTCTTGTTTATCATCATTTGTGGTTCATCAGTCAGAAAAGGTCAGATGATGTTCCACAGGGACAAATCTACTCATGGTCACACTAGCCTCAGATCAATCCATGGAGAGGACTGGGTGCATTAAAGCTCACTTCCCCCTGCTTTGTAGGATCATCATTTTCTTCTGACTCAGCTCAGCCACGCATAACTGACCTTTCCCTCCATCTCCCTTAGCTTCCCAACCTGGCAAGAGGGATTGGTCAGCAGTGTTCTTTGAGCTATGTTTCCCCCTTACTGATGAGTCTCCTCCACAGCAGCAACTTCTGAAATATACTATATATATTTGAATAAATAAATAAATAAATAAATGTATATAAGATGCTTCCTTCTGAACAAGTGGTTTGCTTCAGGCATAGAGAGTTCTTGCAAAACAACCCTGTTGTTCACATTAAACATTGGTTATTTTTAAAACAGAGTTCTTTCTGTGGAGGAAGAAAACTGCAATTTCTCCTCCTTGCCCATTCTGCCTATTCATGCCCACAATATTTAGAAAGTAAAATAAAATTTTATTTCCATGTACACTATTGCAGAATGCCTAATCCAAACTGCAATCTAGCCCTAAAGAAATAAGAACTGTATTTTACTTGTGACAAGGCTGGCCAACGTGTCTAGCTTTTAAATATCATATTTAAGCTATTCCCACATGAAGTTTTCCTAATGAATGTTATTATTGTTGTGTTACCTTCCAGCACTGCCTACCAAGACAGGAGCAGGTAGCGTATCCAGAGCTGCTACAGCAGACTGATTGAGAATCATTAGCGAGACAAAAGGGCAGATGACAGACATTAATATAAGGGAAGGAAAAATTACCTCATGCCATGCCCAGGAAGAGTATAATTGAGTTGTTTCTAAATGGAAAAGGAAACCACTTGCAGGAGGGAAGCCTGCTGATACCATTCATCGACTGCCAAGAGAACTGAAACATCGCTGTGCATCGCAGCTCCAACCACCAAGGTAGCCTTTTTACTTTGCCTGTGGAAGGCCATGAGCTTGGTCCCCAGGGCCACCACAATACCTGCATAGAGTCAGTCCTTGCCCTCTAATGCTCATTCTTGACTACATGGACTATGAGTGGACAAAGAACATCTTGGTGGGGGTCACCTTGCTCCACAGGCTCTAAGTGGATCTGTGCCCCCTGTGACTTTCAAACCCCTTGCTCATACCTGTGTATAAACTTACTGTGCCCCTGGGACGAGAATGCAAGATCCCTGCAGCACTCGTGTCACCCTATGAGAGGGACAACAGCTACCYAAGGAGAAAGAGCTTTGGAGAGAGAGTGTGAGAGAAGACGTTCTTCTGTCCTATCAAAGTTTCAAATAGCCTGGAAAAGAGTCTACTGACATCTCTGAGGTCTTCTCAGACATATTTTTTTTTATCTGTGAACACATCTGAAAAAGAAAGGGGCAACAATTTGTTACAACTCTATGCAGCAACTTCATCCCAAAAATGCTGTCTGGACTGGAGCATATCCTCAGCACAGTCTCTGCTCCCAGATGTACCCAGACAAGGGGACACCAGGACTCTAAGATGTGTTCTTGCTTTGCAGCCATGGCAGGGCAGAGCAACCTCAATGCTCTCATGAAAAGATGGGGAGAAAGGAAATTCCTTCATCCTGCCAGTGACAGCACCTAAAATCCTGTGCTACCTTGTTGAGTAGGTCTATTGAGCAGGATATTTTTTATTCTATTGATTGAAGAAGAATTTAGCCTGCTAGTCTTCAAAACTTATTCTTTATAAGATACAGTGCTTGGTTTTTTTCATTACTGCTGTTGATCAGCATTCACATGGCTTTTTATTTCTTTTGAATGACAGCTTATGAAAAGGTGTGTGTCACTGGATACAGTCTTGGGATATTTTTTCCTACATATTTCTAATACATCAGGTATTTATTTTACCCTGGTAGATCTTGATTTTTTCATTCCTTGTATCATCTTTGTTTTACTTCTGCTGCATTGTATACTCAGAGTTGTCAGAAGACGCCTGTCAATCCTCAAATCTAGGCCCAGGTGGTGTATATACAGGTCAAGTCAAAAGATGCCAAACATAAACATACATACCCAAATTAATTATCCTCTTTCTTTTTATTTTTTCCTTTTTTTTTTGGACAAAATCATTAATATAGAAAGGTTGCAAAAATGTTGTCCTTGCATCTCTGTCCTATTTCATACTACAGATGACTTAATTGTGTAATTTAGACATGTATTATGTTACAATTAGTGTTATATATATAATGTTATATAAAGTACATATGCAATGTTACAATTATTTAATCTGAAAATATATTGTACTACATAATACAGACAGTGTAAAGTAGAAAACATGGGTGGTCTTCTCTATTCAAACAAGAGACTACCATGGTTACCAAGCAAGGGTCTCTCACTCATCTTGAAAATATTTTCTGAGGAGTCAATTAAAAAAAATTGGCAAAAAGTAAGTGAAGGAATGAGTAAACTCACAATGTTGGTTCAAAGGATAGAAACTATTTGTTTGTCTTTCAGCAATGAGAAACAATAATCCTGAAATACTATTTTCCACTTTGATGGATGTCAACTGTTTTTTACAAGATACATAACAGTATTAGTTCATAATATAAACTAACTCTGCATACTCAAATCAAATACCTGAATAGGCAAAAGCTAGGAAAAAGTATCCCTCTTCAACATGTCAGTGGAGACCATTTCATCTGTATTCAGCACAGTACAACTTGGAGCAAACTCACCAAACTCTTACACTCCTGCTCTTATTGCAAGAGTCTTTGTATATCAGACCTGTATTGTCAGGATCATTTCACGTGTCACTGAAATGCAGGCAGTCCTGAAGAAAAGCAAACTCTTAACAAAGCAATATATTAGCTGTAAACAGACAAGTATGRGACTCCAGGGAGACAAAAGCAAAAGGGGTGACCATGACCCTGAAGCTCTGCTTAAATGAATTCACAGTAAATTGCCTCATTTATCCATGCTTTTTCCATAGCATGGATGCAGAAAGTTGCAGTGTTTTCCACAGTTCAGTTCCCCCATCTGAATATAAAGAGAGACAGCACACACACAGAGGCTGGAATCAGCACAAACAGCCAGATCAGAGTCTGATCTGTCCATGCATCAGGGAAAAACACATGGATTGAATGCTTGGGCAGAAACTTGGCATAGTAAGTCCTTCAGTTCAAGCCAGAGATTTCTCAAAAAAAAGGATCCTCCCTGTAGCTTCCTGTAAGACTGCACCTCAGCTGAACTTTTTGTGAATGCTGAATGCTCTAGAAGCAAGAAGCCACCCTTTGCCCCACAGGTGTGGAGTGGCAGTGCTGAGTTATCCACAGAGTGGATCCCATTGTGTCAGAAGATGGTTATCCCATTGTCCTCTACAACTAACACTAATCCATAGCGCCAACTCATGACCATGAAGAAGTACTGGTGTCATTTGTAGTACACCTAAATTAGGATTCTTTTTCTTAATGCAATGTCTCTCTCATTGCCTCTTTTATACCTGTGTGAGATGAGATTTCTGAAACTTGTATATGTGACAACAATATACCAAGGAAAAGAAAAATAACATAAAAAGCCTTGCTTAGATTTATTTTTTTTTTAAATTTCTGAAGTCTGCAATTTCAGCAACAGGGAGGGAATCTGACAGTCAAAGATAATCACTTCTCTAATCAGCTGTCTTATTTACCAGGCTACTAGATGTGCAATAATTACATCTGCTCAAAGATTTCTTTAACTTTTAATTTATATATAAGACCATAAAAGATACAAGATTGACAGCACTGGAAATGGAAAGCCTCTAATTTATCCAAAAAAAGGCAAACTGCCTTTACTGGAGGCAAGAGTGATGGAATGCTCTCCCTTCACACTTCTGGTGTGCCTCAGCTTGAGAAATAGGTGCCGCTGATAAGCTGAGTAAAATACAAAATAATAAAATTTAAATATAAGAGGACATGAAAATTTAAGTTCTACAAGGGCCTTTCTGTATTTTTAATTAGATCACTTTTGAAGCCAACTGTTACTAAGATAGCCAAATTACTCTGAGAAAACCTGGTTAATTTACCAGTAAAACAGGGCAGGAGCATGAAAAAATAGGACTACTTTTCTGAAGAGTTCTTTGAAAAGGATTTGAAGTCTTCATCTTTGCCCATTTCTGAACAGAATAATATTCTGTGAACAAACAGCTCACACGAACAGCATGAACATGGATGGACAAAATGGAGCAGACATTAAAAGCAAGGCAGACCAACAGTGCTCGCCAGATGTGAGAATGGACCCAACGGGACTTTCCACTTTAAACAAGCAAGTTTTTAAGAAATGTATAGAAAAGCCAAAATGACTGGACTCTGAACTTCTTAGTGCAGCTTTCGAATCCCACCACAATTCACTGAGCGTTTTCATTCTGACTGGACAAACCAACTAAAGTCACCTGTCTGCCATAAGAAATGCCTGATCCAGTGTAGCAGTCAGTGACATACGTAGCCTGTCTGTCTCAATTCCCTATAGCATCTCCTGGGACTCCTGCTCCTTGGCACAGAGAAGGAAATAAAAATGACTTGCTTCTAAGTCATATTCATGTATTTTCAGACTAGAGAGTACTCATTTCCTGCATTCATTCCTTTCCCAACTCCTTAATCTTTCCTACGTATTGTTAATTGATTTAGGGTAATGCATCCAATTTAAAACAGGACTAGAGAAACATTTTTTTTTACTGAGCCTTGACCTTTTCCAGCATACAAAATTCTCCAGCAGAATGGCACAAGGAACTTCAAGGAGCCCCAAAAATATCTTTTCAGAGCAGCATGGCAAATGGTAACAATAAATGTCTCTTTGGGAAGTCACATTATCTATGAATTTATTAATAGCAATTGCAATTGAAAAGTAAAAGAAGAAAGAAAATAAAGGTCTAATAAAAAAAAGGTACTAACTGTGAGGGATGATGGTAAATAGATAAAAACTAATAATGAGCAGTATGTGGATGCAAGCAAACACAGTTTACACCTACGCTCTCAAATTTGTCTCCAGCGGCTTTTTGAAACAGAAACAGCAGAGACATAACTTCTTTCTCCTTCCTTTCCTCTGTAAGGCAAAGGTGGACTTAATGTCTTCGTAAATTTGTGATATTAAGACAATTCCTTAACCCATCAGCTGAGTGGGTAGGGGACACAGTGTGTAGTGATCTATCACATCTTTAGGAAGATTTAGACAAAAATAGTGGGTGCAAATTTTGACAGACACAGTGACCACAGCAGTTCACTTGCACAGCAATGTTGATTTGTCGCCAAGAACGAGGGTTTTGTGCTGTTATTTGCTGCTATTATCCAGGAAAATAATATAATCTAGGGTTGATGATTCTTCTAAATGCTAGTGACCAAGCTCCATGCTAGCTACTTTCATATCAAAGCCTCAGCAGAGACTTTCACAAACAGACAGAATCAGAAAACAAGATTTCAAACTTTGCAGTTAGGAAAGGTGTACAAAAACTTGAATTTTGGAATGCAGAAAACACAATTGACTCCAGAAATATTTGCAAACATAAAGTTAGCAGAGTCTTTCTTTTCCAATCAGGTATTACGCACCTTTTGATTTATTTGTGCTTTTCCCCATCACATCTCCATCTGTTCCTTTTGTTGCCTCAAACTTATAGTGATTTTGACTAAGCCGCATTTGATCATAAGATATTCTAAGACCCCTCATGCAATTAGCACAGCAGATATGAAGCCAGACCAAAAAATCGACCAGTATAACCCATGAATTCTTAAAACAATTAATATAATTCACTGTCCAATGAGAATCAGATAAAAGTCATTTAAAAGACAAGACACAAAGGATTTCTGTAATCTCAGATTGCATAAGGTCTGGGAGGAAGCATCAATGACAGAATGAAAACCTCTTTCCWGTCAATGAAGAACAGAATCCTCTTGGATTCCTCGTACAGTTCCCATTCCTAACATGAGATGATGTAATAAATCCTACTCAAGCAAACAGGGTAAAGAAAAACAGAACCAAGGAGCTTCTTTCTTTATACTGGCATAAATCAGTATGAGGAGAAGCTACCCAGGTTTGTGTCCAGAAGGCAAACATAGTTTTTGTAATTGGATCCTTTTTCTTGGGGCAAGTGTCTCATCCAGCTAGGCTCAGCATTCTGCAGCAATCACAGAGSAATACTCTGCTTTCATTCAGTGTGACATTTCCTCTGTGTATGACTTATTAGCAAGAAGTTTCAGCCTAGAGCTAAAAATAGAAGCCTAGCCTCTACTAAGCACCATCTTCCAGCTAAGCAGGAGTATTTTAGAGCCTTTCAGCTATAAGTAGATCTGATTTTTACTAAAGAATGAGAGTACAAGAGCATCAAATCTAATTGCAGTAGACTGGGTGACATTACTTGAGTCTTTTTTCATTTCAGTAATGTACTAAGCATTTGCAGAATCCTATCAAAATTAAAACAAATCAGCAGTGGAAGGATACTTGGCTTCTAGAAAAAAAAAYTAGCCTGACTTTTTAATTGGGATTTCAATTTCTCCAAAGCTTCTTTCTAGATGTTTCACAGACATTGGTATAGCTAAAATAAATGGCATAAAAATATAGTCAGGTAACTTCAGAAAAAAACCCACCAAATTGTTCATCTTTCAAAATGTAAAGGACAAAATAATGAATTAAAAAATATTAGTTCCAGGGAACTGTAAAATAAACCATATGAAAAGAACTCCGCCAAAAAACAACTAATAAAATTGCTGTGATATATTAACTTATAAGGGAGGATTTTTTATAATTTTCTGAGAGGCTATTAATAAATTGCACAGAAATACAGTGAAAGAACTGTTGTGATTGCAAAAACTACAGTAAAAAGGAATGGAGTGTCAGAAACACCAACATTTTACTTACTTGTAAATGTTAAAAAATTAGAACTAGCTGCACTGCTGCTTGTGCCTTCCAAATGAGTTAAATGAGGTGGAGATGTGAAGGGAGCTGGCCACTTCAGTGGCCACGTGCTGTAACCAGATGGTGTTTCTTGCCGTATAAAATAAAAGCCCATGGACCTGCTGGGTACAGGTGCCATGCTGCCAGGCTGTAGTAGTGTCATCCCAGGACACATGGGACTCATTGCCCAGACACAGAACTTCTCTGCCAAGACAGGATGGCAAAAGCAGCTGTCAGCTTGAGCCAACTCCGTCGGGTCCCGCCAGTTTCTCACTGAAAGCTGCTCATATTATTCCATGCTATTTTTCTATCAGTTCACCAAGTCTCCAATTTTAAACAGATCTTTGCTCTACCTTTGCATTCCACATCTTGACAAGAGGGATTCTGGCATGGGGGTGATTCTTGCTTGGYCCACAGTGATCCCTTATGTAAAAATGTAACCCTGCCACACTCCTTCAAACAGTTTGAAGGATGCTGTCAGCCTAAACAGAGTCTCCATATTCTTTTGGGTCTCTCTATGAGATTTTATGAAATCCTTATGTCCCTGGGCTTCCCACACGACTTTCCCTTTTGTTCATAATATCATTCCATGAAAAGGAATTACAACTCTTTTTGCTTATTTCCAGATTTGCAAAAGATGCTTTTGAAAATCACTTTTGTGATGTTTCAGTCAATGGTAAAATTTTTCAACTCGCAATTTATTTCCTCAGAACAAGGTACAGTTCAAATTTCACCATGTTACATATTGCCATCTGTATTTTTACATTGGTGTTGCCAAATATCCAGGTTTTACTGAACCTGATAAATGTTACTCTACTCTTGACTCTATGAGTTGTTAATCCTCACAAGAGCTTCTCATCTGTATCACAGAAATTATGGCTTCTAAATTATAAATTTTTCACTTCTTTTAAGTYCATATTTGCATCTTCTCAGTTGCCTTCAATAAATACTAGAAGCAGCCAAACCTCCAGCCTTCTCTATCTTCTTTTTTAGGAACCTTCTTTTCAGCATGCACAAACTTAACCAGCAAAATCTAGGTGACACAGCCTATGTGATACATCCCTTTTCTGCTTATTTCCATTTTGCTATATGTAAACAGGTAATGCAGTATGCAGTTTCACATCTAATTGGAAAAACAAAAATGAGAGGATAATTTCCTCATTCTGCCTTCCTCTAGTAATCAAGCCTGAGTATTTGTTGCTGATGTAAATATGATACCATAGATAATAATTTGCATTTTAGCAAACACAAAACTTCATTGTATATTCTCTGGCACAGGCTCCTTGCTCTTCAAAATCAATACTTCACAAAACTGATGAAAGAGACTTCTATTAGCCTTTGATATTCCAATAATTTTGCTGTAATTTCCTTTAGGATAAATTAAATGAAACCACACACATCCACATGACGTATCTCCCCTGCTTGTTTGACCCTTATTAATATTGCTATTGAAACTGCCTCATCTGATATTCAAAAGAAAGGAATGGCCCTAAAGTCCTCACTTTCTGTAGTATTACTCTTCAGTGGAAATGATGCATCTACCGTTGAAGGTTTTTTGAGGCAGAATTTTCCAAACGATAATACAAGGAGGTCAAACATCCCAGTGTGTGGTCTCCACTCCAGCACTTCTGGGGGACATGACCAAATCTGGAGGGAGATGTCTGTCCTTATTTTCACTATGACTCTTTATTTTCTGTWACATTAAATTATCTAAAAAATCTAAGGTTACATGCTAAGAAATTTTGTTAGTATCATCAGTTGGGTGCAGCTAACAGAAGGGGACATTGCAGTGATTCACCCTTTTAAGTAAGATGTTTTAACCTTAATTTCAATGCAGCTTTCCACAAAATATATTTGCTCTAGATTCATATGCACCATTGCTTCTACTGCTTACCTTAAATTCTGAGAGAAGAGCTCCATTCCCTTGTAGCTGTATCCAATTGAGAAAAAAGACAATTCAGAACAGTAAAATGACTGAAGAGTTGAAGAGAAAACAGCACAAAGGATATTTCCTTTTTCTTTTCTTTTTTTTTTTTTAACAATAGTTTGTCTTCAACAGTTTTCCTTTAGCCCAGAATGGCTCCATCTTCTTGAAGAAGATATCCTTCAATTTTTGTGGCACCACAGCATTCATCTTTTTGAAGTTAAGATTGTGATTTCTAGAAGCTTGGACCATCACATGAAGTTTGACAGGTTTTTAGGAAATTCTCGTTACAGTAGACAGGAGAATTGAAGCTGTTTCATCTCAGGTGAAAAATGAGGAAGTTTAAATCATAGGCTTTGAAAGTACCACATGGAGAAATCCCCAGATATAGTTGATTTGACATCTCAATAAGAGAACAAGGCATTGCAATGTAAAATGAAGCACATGAAAGAAGGTCAGCACTGCTACCTTTCAATTAAACTCGTGCTTCTGAAGGGTTGAGGTGAAGGACCTCAAGGCCTCTCATACCAACTTTTGATGCTGAACTGAGTGCCCATAYTTAAGTTTGATCTTAGAAAAGAAATAACTGGACATCATCTTGTAACACATGACTGATACCACAGATTAAAAAATAATAAAGGGTCTGATTCACTATTGATTTTTTGCCTTTTTGGCTATATTTTGAGCTGGTGCAAATCAGCCTAACCTTTTGATGTCAGTGGAGTTATGCTTTCTCTGACCTCATGCAAGGTCCACGCTGATCAAGAACTTACCAATTTGAAAAAGAAAAATTAATAAAAATAAACCAAATTAAAGTGAAGGACCTCTTACTCCACCAAAACCAGAAGCAAACATTTCTTTGTCTAGCAAGAGTAAAGCTCCCTGCCTTCATTGATGGGTGGAGCCAAGATTGCCATTTCTGCTGCAGACTAAATTGGCAATGAATCAAGCACTCATTTAAAGAGATTTTCCACAGCTATTTTGATTTGGAAGATTTGTCATGGGAGGATATAAGGGATGTAATAGCCTTTTTTAGCAGTGCTTAGTGCAGCAAATACTCTGTAGCAGAAGGTGCTGAATCTCAAGTGGTTTCCCTCATTTTTCATGAATATCATAGCCTTACCCATCCCTATCTGACTACAGCACAAGCAAATTGGTTCAAAACTTGACTTCCTGTTTCATCACACATCAGAAATCTCTGCATAAAATTCAAGTTTTTAATGAATTGCGTGGAAAAATAAAGAGGAGGAAATGCATATATAAAAATTACATATTGATAGAAATGTATATTTTCAAAATTCACTTACACTTATTTGAAGTCTGACTTTCAAAGTATGCCAGTTTGCTTTTCATTCACACATAAACACATATTCATACACATATGTGCACCCCACACAGTCAAACATAAATCCCTCAGACTAAGTTAATATGATTTATAAATACTTCACTGTAACTACTTTAGCTAATAGATTTAAAATTAGAAGAGGAAAACTTGCTATGCAAGAACTAACTAAAAAATCGGGTAAGTGTAGGTAAGAAGTAAAAACTCTTTTTTACATCTTATGAGAATGTGAAAGACAAATAGTGAATTTCAGATGGTATGTTTCCGCTTGAGGGGAACACTTGAATACAGAAAGTAAAATTATAGAGCACAATGAAAATGAAATCACATTTTTGTAAAAGGAAATTATTTCATGTATAGGTGCTGTTGATTATATTTTTTCTAAGGAAGAATATTATAATGAAAAATTGTGTATTAAAAAATTGTTTTCTACAATAGTACATAATATTATAAATTTGTATAATATATCATGTATTGATATGCAATAATATAATTGTTTCTTCAGAAAATATGCTTCTCATGGAGATTGAAAACACCAGTTTAAGAGTTAGATTTCAGACAAAAACATATTTTTGAGTTATAGCAGTTTCAAAAGCAAAAAGTTGGTTCTGACATTTCAACAAGAAAGGTCTTCCTTTTCTGCTGACAAGTAGTGTCTGTTTTCAGCACAGTTTTCCATGGGGAAAGTCAGATCTAGGAAAAGATATATCTGAGACTGGCATTTCATGTCCTAGTTCACCACAGATAATCATGAGTATTTGTTGCAATCAGAGGTATCACCATCATGACACGACACATCACGACCTACAATGTAATACCTTATAACAGGATGTAGAGGAAGCTTGATTTGATAGACATTTTTCATCTGCTAATGACAAATTAGGGGCACTTCTGAATTATTCATCTACAATTCCTGCATATGCTTAACTCAAATCGACTTTGATGCCATGCAAGTTTCAAACTTACTACAAGTGAGATTTTTGCTTTTATATGTAACCAACATCAGAGAAATGAAGTAATAAAAATCTACTGAAATCAAGACAATTTTGAATTTCATTACTGTTTGCAATGCTTGCTAAGCAGACCAGATTCAGAACAGGACAATTACTTACCAGATTTCCTTAAAGAAAGTTTTAAAAACTTGAAAAATCAGAACAGCATTTCACAGTTGTTTGTTTACTCTGCTAACTTGCACACAATTAAATTATGTATAGATACTCCAATGAAAATATATGACTTCCAATGAAATTGTACAGGTTGCTATTTACTGTATTCATTCACKCTGATAGATGCAGAAAATATAATGGATTTAAGGGAAGACAAATGCCTGTTTAATAAAACAAACTAATTACCACAGGAGTCAATATATTT
The DNA here is from genome assembly GCA_014549065.1 of Cardinalis cardinalis. Lineage (NCBI taxonomy): Eukaryota > Metazoa > Chordata > Aves > Passeriformes > Cardinalidae > Cardinalis > Cardinalis cardinalis. Next base: position 6,630,912 of record JACDOX010000034.1, read on the forward strand.
TTATATTGATGTGTTCATTAGCACTGGAACATTCTATTTAAAAACCAATCAACGTACCTTCATACCAGGATAAAAAATCAGCATTGCTAGAGCAGCTCAGCGATAGGAATCAATACAGCCTCTAGTTCTGTAAATCTTCAACGACAGAGAGACCTTTCCTCCTCTCAAGATTGCCTGACTGAGGCAGTCATCTGCACCAGTTCAGCTAAAGGGATTTGTTTCTGAGTGCTCTGAGCCACTATCCTCTGTAAGGTGGGCATTCACCACCACCCAGACAAAAACATCATCTATATCCAAGTTAATGAAACTTTGGCTTTGGTAACAACGGAGAATGACAGAATTCTGCAGAGTGGCTTGTTCCTGCTACAGTTGACACAGCTTAGAATAATCTAAACTGCCATCTTAGAGCTTCCACCTTTCTCCAATGTTATGGACCTTTCAAGCATGTCAAGCATGGCCTTTTTGGGTGGCACTGGGCACAGTCTTTCCTGTTTGATGTGTTGGTCACAGTACTGTGGAGATGAGTTTTGGGAACATAAGTTGAAAAGAATTCAGAAGGAAGGACCTTTTGCCTACAAGTATAGTGAAAAAGTGGAAGAGGCTGCCAAGAGATGTTATGTAACCTCCAACCTCAGATGTTTTCAAGGCCTGACTCTATAATCCTCAGAGTAACCTAAGCTGACCCAATAGCTGACCCTGATGTGGAAGGCGGTCAATCTAGGGACTCCCTGAGGCCCCTTCCAACAGGAATTATCCCTTGGTTCTATAGTATTTATCCATTGTTGTCTTTGTACTGAGCTGACTCCCCTGATGGCACTTCTGGGACTTCAGAGTGAACATGAAGTTCAGTCAACTCAGTCGGAGTTTTGCCTTTAATTGCAGTTCAGAAGTCTCAAAAAATTTCATAACAGTGCCTGCTGAGCATCTGCTGAGGAGGGTGTGGTGACCTTTTGGGGACTTTGGGCTTGTTAACAAAACAGAGATAAACCACAGCAACTGTATTTAACTCACTTTCTTGCTCAGTCCATCTTTAAGAAGCATCCTCAATATCAGAAGCTGACAGATGCTCCGTGATGAGCCCAGCAGAGGAAAATACAGAACTTTGAAATCAAATTGTAGTTTCTACAAATGATTGTCAGTTTTTAAGAAGTCTTTACTTTGGTTATTTTATCCTAAATTCCAGGTTCTTCTTGACTGCCAACAGCCAGGAGAGTGGAGAAAACCCGTCAATTACCTCTTTTCTTACTCTCCAGTGGTCAGAAGCAATGGCAGCTATGTTGCCTTAATGCATGCAAGGTCTTGGCGACCTGGAAGGGAGAGGGCAGAATGTAGGACAAGGATGCACTGAGCTGGTAATGCAGCAGGTGTCTAGGAATGGGATAATGCTCACTAGGAGTGTCAGTGTCAGACCCAGTAGCACCAATGGCTCTGGGGAGGGTGACAGCTCGTGACACGGCACAGCAGCTCTCTGGGAAGTGAGCTGCCCAAGTCAGTGGGTGCTGCAGGCCCTAGGAATATACCAGCAAACCTGTATGCTTGAAAAGGCAGAACAGCTTAAAAGAAGGTATAAGAATCTAAGAGGCAAAATCAATTTAGCAAGATTAAAAAACAATAAGGCATTTATATTAATAAGAACACGCCTTATAATTATGCTAACTAGGCTAAAAATTATAGGGCCAACAGTCTTTATTTCAGACATGAGATGATCACCAGCTGGGGACAGACAGAAATTGCATCTTGTGGTAAAATATTGCACAATCAGGTGCGTTGTGTAGGTATTTTACTTTCCTGTGCAACATCTGGCATGAGCCACTGTGAGAGACAGGATGTCAGACTAGCTGGACCATTTATCTGTTCTGGTGCATAATTCTTATGCTTCTTTAGCTTACAGGCTTTTCTGACTGCTTGAGAACATTTATGAAATAGTAGGGCAGGCAAGAGAGATGTTATTTCTAATTGAAGAACTTGCTATGGCTCACCACCTGTTGTTTGTACATAAGATGATAGGGTTCCAATCACAAGACTAATGTGCAATTTAGACTGGAAAAATATCAGCAAATCTGTCTGATTCTCCTATTTTAAACCCTTTCATGATCTTCAGAAATATTTCACAGTGCCAAGAACAATTTCAAAAATAAAACATAGGACTTTATAAAAAGCCTTCCAAAAAGCTGCATCTGCCATTTGCATATGCAAAATGTTTGCTGCAGATTCATAAATAAGATTGGTTATGTAGTTCCTATAAAATGTATGGTGGTTATGATTATATGGATCTTTTATTTTTACTTTTAATGATAGAAATATTCAATGTGCTGAACAAAGTGTAGAGGTTAAAATCTGATTCCCGTAAAAACTTTCTCTAACAAAATATTTAGCTACATGCTAATTGCTTCAAACCTTTTTTTCTTTAATGATTTCCACTCAGAAAATTTTTACCTTTTTTTTTGAAAACAACAACCTAAAAAAATTTACTAAAGTTGAAGAAATTCCATAGCTATTACCTTAATATTAAAATTCATTAGCTCCCTGGATTTTTTGCAGTAGCCATGACTGATTATTCCTGTTAGGATATCCCTTTGTGTGCCTTTCTTCCTAAGATTTGCAACAGCACCAGAAGCTGAATTTTTTACATTAAAAATAAACTTTCATTTGCTTTTTCAGCTAGTCAAAGAAAGGCTCTTAGGTTTTGTCTACTGTTGGAAGCATGAATAGCATAACGGTAAAAACCTTGTGTTTAACAGAAGCAGGCAAAAATCTATTGCCAACCTGTAAAATTTTGTAAAAATGCTTAAAGAAACATATCCTGAAGTGGCATAAAAAATTGAAGCCAGCAGGATGGCTGATTTTACATAACTGAGCTCAGAAATGAAGAAAAATATGTTACACCAAAGCCAGCAAAATCCTGCTAAATAGTTCTTGTTTGGAGTCTTAGCAATCCAAAAGCCTGTGTTAGCTTCCAGGATACAATCTAACATACTTTCCTTTAACAGACCTATGAAAATGCACAGATTCAGATATATTCAAAATGTTACCTTTATTCATGCCCATTCATGTATAAATGCATATATGCAAGCATTCAAAAACAAAAAATAGGAATTTTGTCTACATCCCTGCATTATTTATGTGTTGGAAACATTTTTCCAAGCATTTGTTTCCGAACTTTTATTTGTGATGTTTGCAGAGTTTACTCTTCACCACAAGATCAGCTGTAATACAGTTGAAAACCATTGGTAATGCAGGAAAAAAAACCCAATACAACGTTCTTTAAAAACATATGTATTCAAATTCCTGACTGTTTACCATTTAGCCAGAGAGTCCATCAAAAAACCATTTATAACCCTTGCTATTCCTGAGAAAGATGAATATCTTCTGATTTCTCTAAGTGCATTATACATTATAGAGTGGAAAGCTCGGTACATTTAGCATCAACACGTTAATCTGAGTGCTTAAGTGAGGATTTCAGATTTTCCCAGCTGCATAATGAATAAAAGGTGCTCAGCTCTCTGCTGAGGTCCTAGAACTGCAGCCTGTGCAAATGAGGCAGCCCTAAAAACAATTGTTGTTGCATTTGGGGCACGGAAATATAGCCTGGACATTTTCTTCATTATACTTTTCATTCACAGAATGGTTGAGGTTGGATAACACCTCTGGAAGTCATCTGGTCCATGCTGCTTCCCTGTCCTGCTGGCAGCCCAGCACCTGCCTACACAAAAGTCCAGCTACTCTCAGCTTGGAGCAGAAGTTCATGAGTCAAGAGTCACAGTAAAATTACCATACCATCCCCACATACTGCTGGATGGTCTGGGGTTGTTTTCTGTCTGAGGGCATGCCAGGCTAGGAGGGTTAGCATCCAGGGAATCCCACACATGATGCTGCAGCGCTAATTAGGTCAAGTTCAACTCAGTATTGCTCCAATAACTTTACTGCCTTAACAACACACAACCCCCAACACACCTCCATTCCCCAAGGAGGCTCTTCTCTTCAGCCCAAATAGGGCAGAAAAAGCTGAAACTGTCACCTCATTTAAAGGCAACTTATGAAGATCCATCAAAGAGCAGTGATTTTCTGCCATTACCAACTTTGATTTAAACAAAGGAACTAATGTTGAGAGGGTCTAGTTCTCATTGCCAGACATTTAGACTTGAGCAATCACTCTTTTAAGGTTCTTCGGAATAACTGGAATCTCCAGSAAGTGCACATGAGCAGCAACTCTGCTGAAGGCCCCAGACATTCTGATGTAGAGCAAGGATGGCAATGAGAGCAAGCAGGCACATGCTGTCAACATTTGCCAGCCTGAAGAGCCATTAACAGTACAATAGAAATATATGGATAACTGGGAACTTGTAGATCTCATATTCTTTTCATGATTTAACTTGCAGTTAAACAACCCTTGCAATGCTGTGTGCTTTTAGAGACAGCTGATGTGCCAGGAGATTTCATGTCAGCTCAGGCAATAGCATAATCATGGGGGCAAAAGATTTCACTGCCAGGGGTAGCTGCTCAAATACACGTGCTCTCTGCTATGTTGGACTTACAGCATATAATAAATATGCTTCATTTTTCTCCCTGGAAAGCCAAAGATTAGCTGCAGCATAGGTGAGTGTTACCTACATTAAAAAAATCTTTCCAATCTTTCAGTCTTCTGAAGAAGCAATTTGATGGTTTCATTGCTTTTCCCATCAGGGACTGCTGATGGCAAACACCGTGCTCTCTTTTGCAACACAACAATGTGGAACCTGCCACACAGTTTAAACAATATTGAAAAACTCGAAGTGGAAAAAATATAGGTGTTTCTGCCTCAAAAAGCAGGCAGGCAAATATGGCAATTTTTTACTGAACAATTCTACTTACTGAGAATAGTTGGCATGAGCTGCTTGTTACAGTAAGTAAAATTTTTTATCRCTTTTTCTTCCTGTTATCCTGCTGCTCCAATGCAGTTGAGAAAGGTTACTGTGAATCCTGCTCCATTTTGTGCAACATAAACAGAATTTATACTGCAATTATGAAGTCAGATTCTGCGTCCAGTTATTCCTTGTAACTCCCATGAAGGAAAAAAGTTGAGTACAGCAGAACCCAGAGTGTGGCCTCTGTAATCTTTATTATCAACTGCAAAACAAGACCCAAGGAGAATCCAGCTTGAGTTCCAGGCATGAGATTGAGTTTATCTTGGTGGCACTGCTAGTCTAGTGGTGAATGCTTTATTATAATGAGCAAGGGCAGGTGTATCAGTGGGGATGGAACTGCACACACCTTAGTAGGGTAGAAACTTACTGCAGCAGAGTTCAAACTCTCTAAAGAGAGTTTTCTGAGAAGCATATATATGTTTTCCCACTGATAAATGGCAATTTAAAGCTACTTCTACTCTCCATTTYGAAATTAGTACGTATATTTCCAAACGTATATTTCCAAATACTTTTTTTACCTCTTGTCGGAACCCAGGACATGCCTCTGGCTCCCCTGGATGGCTCAAGCCSCTGTCARGGGGCTCAGAGACCTTGGCACAGAGCCAAAGACCCCTGTGCCTTTGATTTTGACCCATGGAAAAAACTACCAACCTTATATGAGGATTTACAAGCCACAAAAGTTTAAGTATCACAGAATCACAGAATTTCTAGGTTGCAAGAGGCCTTTGAGATCATCGAGTCCAACCCATGTTTTAACATTTCAACTAGATCATGGCACCAAGTGCCACATCCAGTCTTCCCTTAAACACATCGAGGGATGGTGATTCCACCACCTCCCTGGGTAAATGATTCCAGTATTTGACCACTCTTTCTGTGGAAAACTTCCTCCTTTATTCTAACCTGTATGTCCCTTGGCGCAGCTTGAGATTGTGTCCTCTTGTTCTGTCTGTTGTTGCCCAGAGAAAGAGACCGACCCCCAGCTCACCACAGCCACCCTTCAGGAAGTTGAAGAGGGTGATAAGGTCACCTCTGAGTCTCCTTTTCTCCAGGCKGAACAACCCCAGATCCCTCAGTTGTTCTTCRTACGGCCTGTGCTCCAAGCCCCTCACCAGCCTCATTGCTCTCCTCTGGACACGCTCAAGCATCTCAACATCCCTCCTAAAGTGAGGGGCCCAAAACTGGACGCAATACTCAAGGTGTGGCCTCACCAGTGCCGAGTACAGGGGAAGGGTGACCTACCTGCTCCTGCTGGCCACACCATTCCTGATACTGGCCAGGATGCCCTTGGCCTTCTTGGCCACCTGGGCACACTGCTGGCTCATGTTCAGCTGACTGTCAACCAGCACCCTCAGGTCCCTTTCCTCCTGAGCACTGTCCAGCCACACCGTCYCCAGCCTGTAACATTGCAGAGGGTTATTGTGGCCAAAGTGCAGCACTCAGCACTTGGACTTATTGAACTTCATCCCATTAGATTCTGCCCATCCCTCCAACCATTCCAAGTCCCTCTGCAAAGCCCTCCATCCCCCTAACAGATCAACACATGCTCCCAGCTTAGTGTCATCTGCAAATTTGCTAATAAAGGACTCTAAACCCTCATCCATGTCGTCAATAAAAATATTAAACAAAACTGGCCCCAGCACGGACCCCCGAGGGACACCACTGGTGACTGGCTGCCAGCTGGCCACTCTCTAGGCCCGGCCATGCAGTCAGCTCCTGTAGAATGATAGTTTGTCACAGGGTGAAAAGTAGAATTTTGGGGTATTTAGAATGGGGATTCAGAGGCCAAGATGGAAGAATTTGGGTGTGCCTTGTCCTTCTTTCTCCTTCTTCCTAGCCTCTATCTTCTGGGTGATGGTGGCACTTTTGGATTGGTTTAGAGTAGAGACTGGACAGTCTAACATAGGTGATAAGTATTGGAAAATAATTGTAAATAAATTACAGGTAGTTTTTAGTATAAAAGGACAACACTGCCCTGAGGRCGGGCAGTGTGCCACTGAATGACCTGCTGAATTGACCTCAGCAGGCCAGGGAAAGAATGTTATAGATAACAGAAAATAAAAAAACTTGAAAACCAGAACAGAAGAATCCTGACTCCCTCTTCGGTTGCTGGGCTGGGAAAAGAGATTCTCTGACACATCTTAGGGTCATCTTGACCACAGAGACTCCCAAGAACCTCTGTCAAGAAGGTATAATATAGGGCTTCTCAACACAAGGAAGAAATCCAGAATGTCTATTGAAGAACAAACTGTCCTAAAACATCATTGTGAACTTAAAGAAGCTGTTTGTTCCCCAACACCTCTGGATCAAGAACCAGTAGTTTACTTTCCTCTCCAGCAAGTCACTTTCCAAATTTTTACAGCAGTCCTAAAGGAGAGGAAAACTTTCATTTATTATATATCCTTATATCAGGTATCTGAGAATTAGTAATGATTGGCTTCTCAGACAGTTAATGTGAAGAGAGAGAAAGCATAAACCAAATACAAAACTCTCTTTGGAGAAAATTATTTTTCTATTTTCTGTAGAGAGCACTTCTAGCTTAAGTGCTTCAGTAAGGCCTAAATTTAGATGTGATGAAAATGGATTAGAGCATTCCTGTGAGCAACTGCCCTGGAAGGGTTTGTTCCAAACACCTGGCATCCCTCAGAGACAAAGACATTGTCCACAGGTGTGGGTCAGACCTGTCCATACTTTCATGCTTCTCAATGGACACACCACGCTTCCTCTTATTCCTGAAATTCAACATTCCTGAAATTCAACATCAGTTGCA
>JACDOX010000331.1:15951-78886 GCA_014549065.1 Cardinalis cardinalis
CAAAAGACCACCCAAAACCCCCAGAGACCCCAACACTCCTTAGTGTTCCCAAAACCCCCAGAACCCTCCAAAATGTCCTTGAGACCCCCAAACCCTCATAGAACCACAACAATCCCAGAGACCTCCCAAAACATGTCAGAGACCCCAAAAACCCCCAGAGACCACAACACTCCCCAGAGACATTGATGCTCCCAGACACCCCCAGAACCCCCAGATACTCCCAAAATACCTCAGAGACCCAATCCCCCAGAAACCCCCAAATCCCCCAAAGATATAAAAATCCCCTGAGTGCACAACACCTTCCAGAGACCCCAAGCCCCCCAGAAACCCCAAGCCCCCCAGAAACTCCCCAAAACACCTAAGAGCCAAAACACACCCCATACCCCCTGCCTCACTCACTTGGGTCCGACTTGGAGAAGGTGTCCCTGTCCAGGAGCTGCCTGGGGGGCAGAGAGGAGTGAGTGAGAGAGAGTATGTGTGTATGTGTGTGTGTGAATGTGAATGTGAGCACCTGGCTGTGTCTGTGACTGTATGTACCCGCTGTGCAGTWAGATGTGCCCCAGAACACACACTGAGGTGCACAGCCACATGTCATGCCCTATTGTGACAGGGTGGGTGGCAGGGTGTGCGCAGCCAGGTGTGCCCCAGAACACGGATTGGCACGCAAAGCATGTCTGACACGTGTTGGGGGGCCGTGTACTTTGGGGCTCAACCATGTGTCAGGGTGCACAGCAGAGTGTTGGTGAGCATGGCCAGGTGTTGGTGAGCATGGTTGGATGTTGGGGCGCACTGCAAGATGTGCCCCACAACACATGTTGGGGTGCACAGGCAACACATCTGCAGAGGGTGCACAGCATGACACATGTTAAGAGTGCCATACGTCAGGGGTACAGTTATGTGTCAGGGAACCAAAAAAAGACGTCAGATTGCAGAGAGAGGGTACGGGGACTGCAGGGTGGGCAGGGGGTACAAGGGATGCAATGATGCAGTGCAGCCCAGCCAGAGGATTCAGGAGTTTCAGGGTGGGCAAGGGACACAGGGGGTGTAGGGGATACAGGGTCCAACCTGACCCCCCTGCATCCCCACAATCCCCCAAACTCGATCTTCTTGCACTCCCAGTCCCAGAGACCCCCAAATGCCCCCAAATGCTCCCCACTCCCCTCAGTGCCCCACACTGTCAGCACCTTTGGCTTACCCAGTGCCCTTCTGTCCCCACACCAAACACTCCCTGTACTCCCCATGCTCCCCAACGCCTACCGGCACATTCCAATGTCTTCCAGTGAATCCCAGTGCCTCCTAATGCGTTTCAGTGCCTCCAGCGCCAGCTGCCCTGCTTCCCAGGGCCTCCCTGTGCCTCCCTGCGCCTCCCAGTGCTCTTCATTGCCGACTGCACTCCGTTCCCTAGTGTCTCCCGGTGACTTCCAGAGCATCTCAGTGCATTCCAATACATCTCAGCAATTCACACCACCAACTGCTCCCACTCTCCGGTGCATTCCAGTGCCTCCCAGAGCATCCCAGGGGATCTCAGTACATCACAGTGCACCCCGGCATCCCTCGACGCCAGCTGCTGTGGCACTCCAGTACCTCCCAATGCGTCTCATTGCGTTCCAGTGCAACCCAGTGCCCTACAACGCCAGCTGCTCCCAGCTCTCCAATGCTTCCCAGTGCATCCCACGGGATCTCAATGCCTCCCAGTGTACCTCAGCACCCTCCAACGTCGCTCCCCAGTGCTTCCCAGCGCCTCTCTGTGCATCCCAGCACCCTCCAACGGCAGCTACCCCTACACCACAGTGCAACCCAACGCCTCCCAGCACCTTCCAACGCCAGCACCAGCGCCTCCCCGCGCCCCCGCCGCCCGGTGCCGACTCCCGCCGCGGCCCCGCTACCTGCAGGACACCGTGAGTTCCACGCGAGTGGCCGGGACGGGACTGGGTCCGGTGCCCGGTTCCGAGGCGCCCAGGCCCGCCATGCCTGGGGCTCCGTCGCTGCCGCGACACCGGCACCAGCACCGCGATCGCGATCGGCTCCGCCCCGGGACCGCCCGTGGCACCGCCCGGGGCTCCCGGCACCGGCTCCGGCCCCTCACCGAGGGAGTGCCCCAGAGTCTTCTTCGGGACCACCCGCCGGGAGACCGGGACCGCCTTTGGCACCGCCCGGGGCTCCCGGCACCGGCCCCGGCCGCGCACCGAGGGAGTGCCCCGGAGTCTTCTTCGCGACCGCCAGCGGGGAGACCGGGACCGGCTCGGGACCGCCCCCGGGACCGTCCCCAGATCCGCGGTACCGCCTCCGGGATCGCCCCGGGGCCGCCTCCCCTTCCCCGGTACCACCACGGACCGTCAGTACTGCCCCCGGGATCGCCCCGAAATTTTCGGAATCACCCCCAGATTCCTGCGATCTGCCCTCGCACCGCCTCCAGGCCTGCTTCCAGATCCCAGGTACCTCCTGGGCCCGGGGGACCCCTCCGCCTCCGCCTCGTAAACGCCCCCAGATCTCCGGGATGGCCCCCCCATCAACCCCAGCGCCGCCTCCACAGCCCGGTTCCTCCCTGGAAGCTCGGTACTGCCCCCGGGATCCCCCCCAGATTCCCGGGATCGCTCCGGGATCAACGCCAAATCCCTTGTACCTCCCCTGACTACTACCGCCTCCCCCGCATCGCCCGCCGGGCTCCCTCACCATTCCCGGGACCGCCTCGGACCACCGGTACTGTCCCCAGGATAGCCCTCAGATCCTCGGCATCACCCCCAGATACCCGGCATCAGTCCGAGGAAGTCCGGTGCCTTTCCCTGCATCGTCCTCAGCGCCACCTCCTCATCCTCAGTGCCCGCGGACGCGGATACCAAGGATCAGCCCCGGGATCACTCCGAGACCACTGCTACTGCCCTGGGGTTGCCCCTGAGGCTGCCTCCAGACCCCGGTACACCACGGACCATTGGTACCTTCCCCGGGATCACCCCCAGACTGGACCCCCGGTAATCCCTCCCCAGTAGCCCCAGCACCCCTCTGACACTCCCAGTGTGCCCCGCTATGCCATAGTGACACTCTCGATACCACCCACTCCACAGAATGAGGTCCCAATCGCCCTAGTTCCCCCTTATTCAGAACCTTCCCAGTATCCCCACAGCCCCCGCAACTGCAGATGCAGAGTTCCCCAGTCCTCTGCTATTCTTCAGTAGCTCCCAGTACCTCCCCTGCACCATTCTGGTAACATCCAGCAGCTCCCAGTACTGTCCCGGGTCCTGCACTGGGAGCATGGGCGGTGACATCGAGAGCCAGAGGGGGCATCCATTGCTGGGGGGGGTTACCCAGTGCTGGGGGGGAACCCAGTGTGTGCTAGCTTGAGGACTCCACTGCCAGTCCGAGGGTCCCCAGTGCTGTGTGGGGAGCTTACTCTGGGGGGACAGCACTAACCCCCCTTTCCACCCAAAGCTCAGTGATCCAACAGGTCCACAGTAGAGGGACACTCTGGGGTGTCCCAGGAAACTTTGAGGACACACAGACACAATACAATCGGGGTAAATTTGGGTCTCTGGCATCCACTCTGCATGCCCAGGAACTGGGGCCACTGGGAGCTCCATGTCCCCAAGGAGAGACACCCACCCCTCCAAGGGCACCTACAAACGCTTTTTGGGGGGGCTCACAACCTCCCAGACCCCACTATGTCAAAGACATTTCCCCCACCTCTCCCTAAAACCACCACTCTGTGAGGGAGTCCACCACATCCAACCTCCTTTATTACAAATGAGCAGTACAATTTGGAGGGAGGGCACCCCACACCCCTAYCCTGAGGGATATGCCTTGATGACCTTTACATCATCAAGGGGTCGGTCCTGGGAGTTGGTCTCCACCATGGCTAGGCGCCCCAGCACCCCCATTCCTTGGCACACCCTCCCAAAAATGCTGTGCTTCCCATCCAGCCACTGTGCTGGGCCCAGTGTCAGGAAAAATTGGCTTCCATTGGTGTCCGGCCCTGCATTGGCCATTGCCAGGATCCCGGCGCCTGTGAGACATGGGGACGTGTCACATCATGGATGGGGATACAGGGGACATGCCACCCCTCAGCCAAGGTTCCAGCATGACAAGGGACATGTCATCCCATGGGAGGATGTCATCTCATGGCCAAGATCCTGGTATCATGGGAAACATGTCACTCCAAGATTGAGATCCTGGAGGGCATCATCCTATGGCTACGATCCCTGGGACATGTCACTCCATGGACAGGCTGCAGGCGAACCTGTCACCTGACAGAGGGGTCTTAGTGGACATCACTAACAACTTGCTCCCATTGGTGTCCAGCCCCATACTGGCCATCACCAGGATCCTAGTGCCTGTGGAACATGGGTCAAGCATCCTGGCGCCCTGAGGGACATGCCATGCTACGGCCAGGGTCTTGGAGGACATGCCATTTCAGGGATGGGGTCCAGGGGATATGGAGGACATGCCACCCCATGGATGGGGTCTCAGGGACATGTCATCCCCTGGCTGAGGTTCTGGTGTCATGGGGAAAATGTCATGCAATGTAGAGGTCTTAGGGGAACGTGAGGAAGAATTGGCTTTTGTTAGTGTCCAGCCTCATGTTGGCCATCGCCAGGATCCTGGTGTCTGTGGGACACAGGGACATGTCACATCAGGAATGCGGAAATAGAGAACAGGGCATCCCATGGCAAAGCTCCTTGGGGTCATGTCACTCCATGGATGGGGTTTTGGCGACACAGAGAACTTGTCACCCTATAGACGGGATCTTGGGGGACAGGGGAGACATGCCACCTCATGGCCAGGGTCCTGGAGGACATGCTCCATGACTCCTTGACACATGCTCACCCCATGACTGGAGTCCTGGGAGTCATGTCACTCCTGGGATGAGGACACAGGGGACATCCCATCCCATTCCACAGGTGTGTTCTCAGGGGTCCTGCCCCTCTATAYGTGGGGTCCTGGGGTCCCAGGGATGTCCCTCCAGTGTTCTCCCAGTGCTGGCCCCACTCACCAGTAAACTTCAGGTCCGGGTGCAGCTCATCCTCGAACTGTTTCCCGTAGATGGAGGCGCCACCACGGCCTGCAGGGGGATTTGGGGGTCAGCAGGAACCCCTGGCACCAGGGCAGGTCCCGGGAAGATTTCAGAGGCCTGTGCTCACCAGTACCCGTGGGGTCCCCTCCCTGCACCATGAAGTCCTTGATGATGCGGTGGAACTTGGTGCCGTTGTAGTACCCGCGGCGGCTCAGCTCAGCAAAGTTCTTGCAGGTGCGGGGGGCATGTTGCCAGTACAGTTCCAGCACAAGTGGGCCCATCCTTGGATGGGAACACAGGGAATGGGAATGGGAAAGGCATCAGAAATGGGGAAGTAATCCCCACATCCCAAAGTGGTACCCACATCCCCAGCTTCAGACCAAAGCCAGGGATTGTGTTGCCAGCACAGCTCCAGCACCAGCAGGCTCATTCTGTGAACAGGAACAGCAGGAATGGGAATGGGAACTGGAGACAGGGTCATCACACTGTGACTCCCACATCCAGTTTCAGACCAAAGCTATGGGCTTTTTCTGCCAGTACAGCTCCAGCACTGGAGAGCCCATCCTGAGAATGGGCAAACCAGGAACAGGAATGACACTGAGAATGGGGAACAGCACCAGGAATGTGAACAGGAGATGGGGTGGGTCACCTTGCTGTGAACTCCTCCACCTATAGGGTCAATTTTTGCAGATGCAGGGCAGGGTCATCCCACTGTGACCCCCAACCCCAGTCTGATACCAAAGTCAGGGGGCTGTGCTGTTAGTATAGCTCCAGCACCAAGCAGGCCCATCCAGGGAACGGGAAATAGGAATACTGGGAATGGGAATGGGAACAAGAACAGGACGGGTAACAGGAAACACCTCAACGTGATCCCCCACTCCCCCCCTCATATCCCCCAGGGTCAGTCAGGGACAGGGACCACAGGGGCTGGGGGGCAATGGGACACCAGGAGGACATGGATGGCTCTTGGTACCAGGGGAAACAAGCAGGACTGGCTGGTTCTGTGCGGTATCAGGAGACACTGGGGCTAACGGGATATCACGGGATCACTGGGATCTGCCTGGTACCGAGAGGCCGGGGGGTTACGAACATCAGGGGGGACACCGAGGGAACCAGGGGCCCTCTAGTATCGGGGCGGAAACCAGGAATGGTTCATACTGGGGGATAACGGAGCTGTCCCGTTCTGGAGACACTGGGAGTTTCTTAGCACTTGTGGAGTTCAGGGTCTGCCTGATACCGGGGGCTCACGGACACCGGGGACTGCCCCGTACCGGGAGGATCAGGGACTCAAGAACACCGGGGCTGCACGGAAGCCGGGGAGAGAGGGAGCGGACACCGATTTACCGCCAGTGCCGCGGGAGGGGGCGGGACAAGGGGTGGGCAGGGCCTCCCGTGCCGGTACCGGTGCCGGTACCGGGGAGATGCCCCGCCCCTTACGTGGTCTCCATGGAAACGGTGGGCGGCTGCCAGGAGTCGGGCGGGACGGCGGCCATGCTGCGGAGGCACCGATGGCGGAACGACCCTCAGGCGCCGCGCTTCCGGGCCGCACCCCCAGCTGTTGAGGGCGGGACGTGGGGGAGGGGAAGAGCCAATCAGCGAGACGAAAGGCGAGGAGACTGGCTAATCAGGATGAGCCGTTAAAGGGAGCAGGCCAATCGGAACCCGGGGCGGGCGCGCCGCGATTGAGCCGCAAGGGGAGGGGGAATTCGAACGAGACCACGCCCCTTTCATCAGGCCACGCCTCCTCGGCGCGCGCGACGAGCGGGAGCCGGGGGCGGTGAGGTGGCGGGGGAGAGGGGGGGCAAGGGCAGACCGAGACCCCCCGGGAGAGGGGAAACCGGCGGGGAGATCGGGTGGGCCGCGGAGCCCCGGGTAAACCACCCCATGCGGAGATGGGGAGACGTGGGATCGGGGTGAGGGGCTGGGACCCCCTGGTAGGGGCTGAGGACCCCCAGGGCTGGGGCTGTGGGGCCCGGAAGCCCGGTGGGGCTGGGACCTTCTCAGTGTGGGGCTGGGGTCACCAAGGGATTGGGGTGCGCGGCTGGGACTCGTCGGTGGGGCTGGAACCCTCTTAGTCTGGAGTTGGGACCCCCCAATATGGGACTGGGGTCTCCTGAGCTGGGGGTGAGTGGCTGGGGGATTCCCCAGGTGTGGGGGAGGGATCGCCCCATTATGGGGCTGAGACCCCTCAGTGTGCGGCTGGGAGGCCCAGGAGTGGGAATGGGACCCCCAGGGTCGGAGTTTGGGTCTGAGACCCTCCCGCCCCGGTATGGGAGCTGGGAGGCCTAGGAATGTGGATGGGACTTCCTCGGGATCGAGATGCAGAGCTGGGACCCCCTCAGTGTGGGGCTGGGGTCCCCAACACAGCCAGTGCCACCATGAGTCACCCCAGTGTCACCATGGGTCACCCCAGTGTGGGGCTGGGGTCCCCAACACAGCCAGTGCCACCATGAGTCACCCCAGTGTCACCATGGGTCACCCCAGTGTGGGGCTGGGGTCCCTAAGGGACTGGGGGTGAAGGGCTGGGATCTCTAGGTATGGGAATGGGGTCCTCTTGCATGGGGATGGGACCCTCTGAGGATCAAGGTGTGGGGCTGGGGGTCCCCCGGGATCGGAGTGTGGGTGTGGGGCTGGGACACTCTGAGTGTGGATCGGGGGCTCCCCTGGGTGTGGGGCTGCGACGTCCCAGCGGGGTTGGGCCCCCTCAGTGTTGGGCTAGGGTCCCCGATAGGAGCTGGGAACCACCATTGTGGCACTGGGGACTCACACGGATCAGGGTGCGGGGCTGGGACTTCCCATCGTGGCGCTGAGGACACCCGGGCTGGGGGTGCTGGCTGTGGGTTCCCCGGGCGGGGGTCGCCAGCGTCACCCCCACCTACTGGCGCTGGCGGAGCCATCCCTGTCCCCATCCTGGTGGCACCGAGCCCAGCGGCGCCTGGCACTGGCCGTGTCACCCGCGCGCTGGCTGGTGCCACCGCGCCCCCGCGGGGGGTTGGGGACACGGCGAGGGGCGGGTAGGGGCACGGGTGGGGAACCCCGGTGGGGTCGGTGGTGACTCCCCCAGCTCCCGCAGGTGGCCCCGGTGCCCCGAGGCGATGGCCGAGGACCGAGGTACGGCAGCACCAGTGCTGCATGTCCCCCGAGTTTCCCCTCTGGAGCAGGGGGCCAGGGCTCACCCCCAGTGTCCCCCTAGATGTTCGATTTGTCACCGAGGAGAGCTTCGACTTCGGTGTGCTGTCGCCGTCTGACAGGTACGGGAGGGTAGTGGGGACAAGGTCATCCCATGGATGGGAACAGGGGGGACAGGGCACCTTGTAGTTGGGACATGGGGAATAGGATGGAACGTGGAGGAGAGGGTACCTCATTGTCAATGTCCTAGGGGACATGTCACCCCATGGATGGCGTTGTGGGGGATGTGGCAACTCATAGCTGGGGGCCATGAGGGACATCACCCCCCAAAGATGGTGTGCTAAGGAACATGTCACCCCATGAACACAGTTCTGAGGGTCCTGTGGATACGTCCCCCTCATAGATGTGGTTCTGGGAGTCCTGGGGGACATGTCACACAATTAGTGGGGTCCTGGGTGGCATTGGGTGGGRGGGGGTTCCTGCCACTTCTTGGCAGCGGTGTTTGGGGGGCTGACACAGCCATTCCCCATCCCCCCTTCCCATCCACAGCCAGGAGGAAGAGGAGGATGAGGATAGCCCGGGCAGGGGGTGCCAGCACGGGGACGGCAACGGGCGCTGGAGTCCACTGAGTGGGGCCCGTCTGGAAGAGATGGTGCGGGAGGCCACGCGCCTGGCGGCACAGTTGGAGGGGTGTCACCTGCCCCCTCCCGCTCCCGGAGTCCCCCCCGGACCCGCCACCACGCCCCCCAGCACACCCCGCAGCCCCCGCCGCCAGACCTTCGTGGTGAAGGACAGCCCAGTGCGGGCGCTCCTGCCCACCGTGGAATCTCAGGGACCTGCCCCCATCCCCCGCCCCCCCGCCAAGCCCCGGGGGGCCTCTGCTGCCACCAGCGTCCCTAAGGTAGGCGAGACCCAGGGATAGGGTCCCAGTGTGGCTGTGTCCCACCTGACCTGAACACCCAGATCCCCTCCAAACCCATCCTAGATGGGGGCAGTGAGTGCCCCCCTGTCTCCAAGGGGCATCGTGAACCCCCCAGCCCTGTGGGTGGGGGGGCACTCACTGAGTGATGTCCCCATGTCCCCTGCTCTATTTTCAGGCACCCCCCAGCCGTAATTCCACAGCAGCGGCAAAGGGACCCTTGGGTGGCAGAGGGCTCCCCCCCAGCCGCACGGGCCCGCCCCGGCCATGCCCTCCCCAGGGGCAGAGGGCTGGTGCCCGGGGCAGGTCAGAGCCCCCCCAGGGGGGGACAGCAGGTAGTTATGCCAAGGGAATGGGGGACACCATGGCCATGGGGGCTCCTGGGCCATAGCCCAACCCCCCCTCTCTCCCCAGGCCAGGCTAAGGTGAGGGGGGGCACAGTCTCCTGCCCCCCCCCAACACGCCAGCCCCACACCAGGAGCACCACCACCCCTGTCCCTTCCGGCTGTTCCCCGGCACCCACTGCCCTCCCCAAGGTGTCCCCTCGGAGTCCAGCAGCAGGTGGGAGGACCCCCACCCCCAGAGGTAAGGATGTAATGGGGTTCGGGGGGCGCAGGGGATGCCCCATCCCTGTGCCTCAGTTTCCCTGTGGCTTCTTTCTCCTTTGCAGGTGCAGGGGCAGCACGGGCAGCCCCCACAACTGGTGCCTCGGCGTGCAAACCAGCACCCCCTCCCACCCGCCTGCGGCCCTCCCGCAAGACGGCAGTGAGCAGCACCCCGAGGTGACACCTCCAAACCATCCCACAGCCACCCAGAGGCCCTGGGGGCACCCAGACCCCCACTAGGTACCAGCTAAGGTACCTAGGCTGGGGGCGGGCAGAGCCAAGGCCACCCCAGGGATGAGTTGAGACATCCAGTGGGTTTTGGAAGGAGGCAGGCAGCACCATGGGCCCCCAGGGAGCAGCCAAGGCACCCGTTGGGTTGACAAGTTGCAGGGCAGAGCAACCCAGGGACCAGCTGAGGTTGGGGTGGCAGAGCCAGGGGCGTCCCCCAGGGATGAGCCGAGGCACTCATTGAGTTTTGCTTTAATTACAAAAGGTCTCATCAGCAGTAGGAAACCCCCCACATTCCCCAGCACCCAGGGGCCCCTCATCCCCCCAACACCCATCCCTGGGTTCCCCCACCTGAGCCTCACCCCTCGGCAGGGAGGTCCCAGATTTCCCTGTAACCCCTAGCTGATCCCCCCTCCACATGCTCCCCACCTGGGGGAGCTGGCACCATGGGACAGGTTGCACCTTCATGGAAGTTGGCACCTTGGGGGGCAAGGGGGGTTGGCACAACGGGGGAAGTTGGTTATAAATTACTTTTTTTGTATTTTCATGTATTTTTTTAAATAAAACACTCTGCTGGGCAAAGGGGCTGGGGGTGATCATGGAGGGACAACAGGGGCACCCTGTGCCACCTTCCCAAGGTGCCAATCCCTGCAAGGATACAAAGTGCACTGCGGGGATGGTTGTGGCTCCCTGCTCCTTCCTGATGTCCTCCCAGTCTTTGTGCACCCCCAGTCCTGGTGTGTTCTACCCCCCGCCCCCACCATGCTGGTGCCCTCCCTGTCCTGGTGTCCCTGGCACAGTGGGTGGGCTGCCTGCTGGGTGGGTCCCCATTAGATCGAGGTCTCGTCGCTCCTGGTGGGGGGACGGACAGATGGGGGGAGGGAGGGGATGGATACAAAGTGCAGGATGGGGGGAGAATAAAAAACAAGACAGACAGATGCATGATGGAGGAGGTGGATGCCAGGGTGCCCTCTGTGCCCCCCAGCACCCAGCGCCAACCCCTGGGGGGAGATGGTGGGGTGGGGTTTGGGGGGGAGCCCCCAGCCCCCTTGGGTTAATGGAGAAAATTAAAAAACAGAAATCTGGGGGGTAGAGGGGGAGAAAAGAGTAGGGTTAGTGCTGCTGTGCCACCTCTGCTCTAGGCATCCGTGGGTGGTCAGGGGTACCCAGTGGGCACCCCAGCACCCAGTGAACACTTCAATGGGCACCCTGACACCTAGTGAGCACCCAGTGGTCAACGGGCACCCTTGGACAGTCAGTGGGCACCCAACATGCACTCCAACACCCGATGGGCACTGTTAGACCTGAGGGGCACCCAATGGTCAGTGGACACTCATGAACAGTTAACGCACACCCAACAGGTGCTGTTAGACCCAAGGGGCACCCAGTGTGCACACAGAAGTCATTAAGCACCCAATGGGCAGTCAGTGGACACCAAATGGATACATAAAGGTCAATGGATGCACAATGGGCATCCAATGGGCACCCATGGACAGTCAGCTGGCATCCAATGGGTGCACTTAGACCTGATGAACACCCAGCGAGTATTCAATGGGTATCCAGTGGGTATTCTGTGGGTTCCCCAACCCTCAATGGGCACCCAGTAGGAATCTAGTGGAAAACCAACGGCCACCTTTGCATCCTATGGGCACCCAAGAGGAATCCTGGCACTCAATGGTCATCTGTTGGTTACCCTGGCACCCTATAGACACCCAAGAAACACCCTACATGTGATGGGCACCAATGCGTATCCTGGCACCCAATATTCATTGGATCCAAAGGGACTGCTGGGACCTGATGAGCACCTGAGAAGGAACCYTGGCACCTGATGGGCGTCCAAAGGGCACCTGTTGGGCACCCTGACACCCAGTGGACACCCAAAGGGAACCCTGGAACCTGATGGATACCCGACAGGTAATGTTGTACCCAATGGGTGTCCAGTCAGTACTGTGGCACCTGATGAGCAGCCAACAAGCAGTGTTGTGCCCAGTGGGCACCTGAGAGAAACCCTGGCACCAAATGGGAGTGCAACAGGAACGTTGGCACCCTGGTACCCAGCTATCCTTGCATCTGATAGGCACCCAAAGGGTACCCAACAGGTGGTGTTTGACTGCTTGTCCACCCAACAGGAGCCCTGGCACCCCAAGGGCACCCTCAAACCCAACAGGTGCCCAGAGGGAATCCTGGCACCCAAAGAACTCCCAGTGAGCACCCCTCAGATGTGGTGGGCACTCACTCAGAGCCAGAGGAGTCCTCGTCAGCGGTGCCTGTGCGGATGCTCATGGCAATGGGGGTGAGGCCGC
Organism: Cardinalis cardinalis; assembly: GCA_014549065.1. NCBI lineage: Eukaryota > Metazoa > Chordata > Aves > Passeriformes > Cardinalidae > Cardinalis > Cardinalis cardinalis. The sequence continues at coordinate 28,141 of JACDOX010000331.1, forward strand.
TGAGCTGCTCCTGGAGGCTCTGCCGAGGCCGGGGGAYGGGAGTGGGGCCCACGTCGCTGCCTGAGGAAGCAGCTGTGCAAGCAGGAGGCGGTGGGGGGGGCCCAGGGCGCTGGGCACTGCCCCGCTCACTGACAGGGGGCAGGCACTTCTTCAGTATCCCTGCAGGAGCAGCATCACCCATGGGTGGGGAGGCCAGATTTGGAGTGCCCACCCATGCCATGGCAGCCCATACCTTTGTGGGGGTGGGGCAGGGGCAGCAGCAGGGGGTCCCTGGGGAGTGCCTCGCCGTTGGGCCGGGGGGGGTCACCCCAGGGATGTCCCTGCCCCCCTGCCGGCTGCACTCGCAGCCCCTCGCTCCCTCCTGGTCCCTCACTCTCGCTCGCTGTTGTCACAAACTCCCCTGGCCAGTATGGGCATCCCGGGGGCACCAGGGGGTCACCTGTGGGGAAGGAAGGAAGCTGGGACAGGCAGGACCAGGGACCCCTCCCATCCTCAGTGGGTGCCCCCATCAGCACATAGTGTGAGAAATGCACCCAAACCCATTGCATCAGTCCCATCCACACCTCAGACTGGACAAGGGGCCATCTTTCCCCCCTGGGTGCCCCAATCAGCACCTCTGACTGCATGAGGAACCCCCAAATCTTTTAGGTATCTCCCATCACCACACCAGACCGGACAAGGGACCCTCTCCCTCATACCCACTATGTGTTTATCAGAACTCCAGGCTGGACCAGGGATCCTTTGTCCGCTGTGTGCCTCCTGCATCAGGACCCAGCCAAGATGAGAGACCTCCTCCTATCCCCCCAAATCTATTCAATGGCCCTATCACCACTCCAGACTGGACAAGGGACCCCTACACCCACCAGGTGCCCCCCATCACTGTCCTGGATAAGACGAAGGTGCCCCCCATCAGCACCCAGCCAGGCTGAAGGTCCCCTATCTCCACGGGGTGCCCCCTGGGGGTGTTACCAGGGCTGGGGGGACCCAGCRGAGCCCCAGGCAGGGGGTCCCAGCCACCGGGGGCCTCATCCTCGCTGTCGGAAGAATGTGTGGAGCCATAGGATCCACTCGGGTCGTCAAGGGACAGGTCACTGTCCGACTCTGTGTCGTGCTCTGGGGGGGGGTCACAGGTCAGCAGGTGCCCAGAGACACCTCCTGCCCCCTGGGCCAAGGCTAGGGGCACTTGCCCTGTGGGTGAGACCATACCCTCGGGCTGGTCCTGAGCGTCAAGGAAGAGCCCCCCAGGCTCGGGCAGTGGAACTGGCCCCGGGCTGCCTGCAAGACCTGAGTCCTCCCTGTGGAGACACAATACTCATTAACACCTGATCCCCACTCACAAACACCTACCATCCACTGTCACCCACTGACTGACACCAACCCACAAATACAATATCCATCCACTGACACCCAACACCCCAATATCCACTGACACCCACCACCCTGATATCCGTCACCCTGACACCTACCCCTGCCACCTCTTCACCCCAACATCCCCTCAACCTCCCACTCTGTGACCACCCTGCCATCTCATCACTCTATGTGCATGTCACCCTGCCACTGTAGTGCTGTGCAGCCATGCCACTGCCCCAGCACCCAGCCATCCCAACACCCTCACAAGCAYGCCACCCCACCATCCACCAATCCCAACACCCCCACAACCATATCACCCCACCACCCACCATCCTGCCATCCCAATACTCTCATACCATGCAATGCCATATTGCCACCCCACCAACCCACCACTCAACCACCCCAGTACCCCGCTACCCCACCATCCCATCACCATTCCATCTTGTCATCCCAGTGCCACACCAGCCCAGGACCCCACAAAAACCCATGCCCTGGCCCCAGCTGTGCCCAGTACCGCCGCACAAAGGGGATGTAGCTGTGGTGGCTCTTGCCCGAGCGTGCAGTGCTGTGCAGGGACCCTGAGGACCCACCACCTGGCGGGGGGTACAGCTGCCCTGCCACGTATGTGCTGTCCCTGCCATAGGCCTGCCAAAGGCACAAGGATGTCATGGCCATGGCACAGGCTGCCCTTCTGTTCCTGGCACCCCCCATGTGGCCCAGCACTCACGGGAGTGAGGGTGGCTTTGGTGGCCAGCGGTGGGCGGTGGCAGCAGGCACAGCTCAGGCGAAGGCTCCTTCGCACCTCCTTGCTCAGCACCACACAGGAGAGGAAGATGAGGGGGCCCTGGGCAGAAAGGGGGCGGGGGGACAAGGAAGGGTGTGTACAGCCTGGGAGGATACCAGCAGCACCCTGGACCAGTCAAGGGGTCACCATCCAGACTGGGTGCATCCCATTGGCACCACAAAGAGAATGAGCGTGCCCCCCACTGATATCTCAAATGGAATGAGGGACTCCCATACATACTGGGTGCCCTCCAGTGGTTGAGGTGCTCCCATACACACTGGATACCTCCCATTAGTGGCCTTGATATGACAAAGGACCTCTCTGTGGCCACTGGGTGCCCTACAAATAAGTGTGGGACTCTGGAGGTGCCAAGGGTGTGAGGTTCAGGGGGCTCTGGGATCTCTGGGAGTCCCAGGGGTCATGGTCATTGGGGATCCCAGGGGCAGAGGCTTTGGGGTTCTGGAGTCTTTGGGGGTCCCAGGGGCGGTGGCTCTGGAGGTTTCACGAGTGGAGTCTCAGGTGGTTCCCACTGACCTGGAGGCAGTTGGAGGCGGCGAACAGGTAGTGACAGAGCAACGTGTCACTGTTGACTGAGAGCAGGGCCAGAAGCCAGGCCAGGCTGGGCATGGCCAGCAGGACTGCAGCTGTGCGCACCCCAGACCTGAGCACCCCAATGGCACCCAGTATTACCACAATGACATCTCATGTCACAGCCCTCTGCACTTCTGGCCCCCGGGGTTGCCCCAGCCCCTCATGGCCCCCTCCCCCTCCAGATGCCCCAACTTCCCCCTGACCCACTCTGCCATCCATGGGTGCTCCAGCCCCCTGAGCTCCCCTGTTCCCTGTGGGCCCAGCCTAACCTCAGCCCCCTGTGCCCCTTGCCCCAATGCCCTTCTGCCTCTCCATGGGTGCTCTCTAACTCCCTAGATGCCCCAGTCTCCCCAACCCCCTCAGTCCCCCACAGGGGCCTCTGCCCTTGATGCCCCCCTGCCCTCCACAGGTGCCCCAAACTCCTGTGCCCCCATGCCTCCCATTGGCTCTAGACCCCCGTGCCCCCTGCCCCTTTGCCTCCCCACGGCTGCCCTACGCCCATGGATGCCCCAGACGCCACTGTCCCCACCTACCCCTGCACCATAGGCAGCCCAGTCCCCAGTGCCCTCCTGCCCCCCATGGACGCCGCAGTCCACCCTGTGCCTCCCTGCCCTCTGCAGGTTCCCCAAAAGGCCAGCTCCCCATGCGTGCCCCCTAGCCCCAGTGCACCGCAGCCTCTACGGGTGCCCCAACCTCCCACGCCCCCCTTCGGCAACCCCATCCCCGCTATGTCCCCTGCCCCCTGCAGGTGTCCCTGCCCGGGTGACTCACGCTGAGCCCTTTTTCTGGAAGCCCTGGGGGGTGGCACAGGTGGCCCTGGCTGCCAGCACCAGGAAGAAGATGCCGACCTGGGGGTGCAGGGAGTGAGCAGGGTGATAGGGGGTCTCATGCCCTCCCTAGCCCCCAGCCCTGTACGCACAGCAAGGGCAGCAGAGCAGGGCCCAGCCAGGCTCCACACCAGGCTGTCATGCAGGGCCAGCCAGCAGAAGTCGGGGTTCCCGTAGCCCTCGGGGTCCAGCCCCACCGCCAGCCCTGCAAAGGAGAGATCAGGAGTTGGGCCATTTCAGTGGATGGGGCTATAAGAGGAGACAGGGCTAAGGTGGGAGGAGCGGGGCTAAACAGTGTGAGGCTTTGGCAGGATGGGGCTCGTGGAATGGCAGGGAATGGCTCATGGGTGGCACAGGGCTGGCGAGAAGATGCTGCTCTTGAGGGTGTGGCTACGCTGGGTAGAGACAGCGCTAGGCAAATCACGTTTGCCTAAGCTCTTGGACATGCGGCGGTGTTGGTGAGAGCAGGATATGGCACAGGGGGCTTGTCTAAGAGGTTAGTACAGATCTAGTCCCTGGAGGTGGGGTTATGCTGATAAGGGCGGGGCTAAGATCCCGGGGGAGTATCTGACTACGATTGATGGAGAACACTTATGGCCCTGGGAGCATAATGAAGACATTGGGAAAGATGCTCTTGGGGTGGAGATATGATGGATGAGGGTGGGGCTAAACTCCTGCGGTGAGGATAAAATATTCGCCAGGGTTATACTCTTTGGGAGGGGGCTATGACCCCAGGGGTGTGTCTGAAAGTTTGGAGGCAGAGCTATGATGAATGAGGGTAGGATTATGGACCCAGGGGCCTGTCTAAAATCTGGGGGACTGGGTCTGCTAGACAAGGGCATAGCTATGACTCTGCCTATGTATCAGGGCGGGGCTATGGTGGTTAAGGGTGGAGCTAAACTCTTGGAGTGCGGCTGTTTTGGATTGGGCACGACTATCCTGCTGGAGGCAGGGTTATATCCAGGGGTGTGGCTATACTGGTAAAGATGGATTTGGGGGTGGGCCTATATTCTGGGTGTAGGGTTACATATGGAAATAGGACCCCACCATGCATCAAATTGATTGTGGGAATGAGATTCAGGCCGCAGGCCATAGCCTAGAAGGGGGTGTGTAGCCACCAAAAGTTATTGACCCAGGTGGAGGCGGCAGCTGGTGGTCCAGGGCATAGGGTGAGAATGAAAGCAGGGTTTCACAGCAGGGCTCACCGGTGATGAAGGCAGGCAGTCCCCAGCCCAGTACATGGTAGAAGCGCATGGGACCACGGTCGACATGACGGGGTTCACTACGGCGCCGGTACAGGTGCAGCGCCTCCAGCAGCGCCCAGCCTACCGCACTCAGGTACAGGAACTGCAGCAGGATGGCCACCACCGTGCACGCCAGCTGCACCCGCCCCGTCAGTGCCAGCCCACAGCCTGTACCCTGGCCATGCCCACAGCCTCACCCATCCAACCACATGCACAACCCCCCAAGCTCCCCCTTTGCTACATCGTTCCCCTGTTGAGGTCACACTCCTCTAAAAGGTCCCATTCTTTTATGGGCCTCACTCCTTGAGTGCCCCACCTCTTTGATGGGCCCCAACCCCCGGACAGCCAACCCCTTTGAGATAAGATGTATCCCTTAGGGAGCCTCACCCCGTTTATCAGACCCTCTGCTTTGCAAGCCCCACTCCTTTATACAGACTCCACCCCTTGAGATCACTACCCCTTTGACAGACCCCACCCATTATAGTCCTCACGTCTTTTAGCTGCCGCCTCTTAGGCCCAGCCCACCATGGCCGCGCCCACTCCTTAGCCCCACCCATTTCAGCCCCACCAACCCAAACAATTCAAAGGCAGCAGATCCCCTGACCCAACCAGCCCTTCCCAGTGATCTCCACTCCTTCCCTCCTTTCCCAGCCCCCTTTTCCCACACACCGGGACATCGGCCTGGTTGATGCCAAGCAGGAAGACAAGCTGTGCAAGGAACAGTGCAGCTGTGCCGTGCCGGCGGATGCTGTGGCGGTTGGAGCGCAGCCGCCTCAGGGTCCCCAGGGCCAGGACCACCAGCGCCAGCCCCGCCAGCCCCACGCCCAGTGAGCCGTAGGTGAGTGCTGCCAGCGGCAGCACCTCCCCGTTCTGCAGCACCAGGATCGGCATATGTCAGGCATGTGCTCAGTGGCACGCAACCCCAGACATTCCCGCCATACAAAGCAATCCGTCCCTGGGCCTGGGAAGTCCTGCCCACAATGCATAGCCCAATAGGAAGCCCTGCCCACATTATTCAGCCCCGCCCCTGGTCACCCCACCCTTTGAAACCCCTAACACAGCGCTGCGACCATGCCCCTCAAAACCCCACCCACATCTTGTAGCTCCACCCTTTTAAACCTCTCCCATACCACTAGGCCCCAGCCCTCAAAACCCCACCCACATCTCTCAGCTCTGCCCCTTTCAACCCCACCCGCGCTGGACCCTGCCCCCTGAAGCCGCACCCACAACACTGACCGCACCTCCTTATGTCCCACCCACAGTTTTCAAACCCGCCCCAGGAAACCCTGCCCACATTACTCAGCCACAGCCCCTGAAAACACGCCTGCACCACTGAACCACACCTCTTGTAACCCCACCCATATCAGCTCTGCCCCTTGGAGACCGACCGGCCCACCCTGCTCAGCTGCACCCACTGGAATCCCACTCATGCTGACTGGACCTGCACCTGGGGGAGCTCTGCCAGATATAACATAGCCAGGCCCACCCCACTTAGTTCTGCCTCAGGGGAGCCCCACCCACTGGCTTTAGCCGTGCCCCTTGGATTTAGCACCATCCCACTTAAGCCCCACACTTCCCTCAGTTCCATGAGCACTCTCACCGCCACCCTGCCCCTGTCCCTCCCCTTTTATCAAAATCCCCGCCCTTGTCCATAAAGCCCCGCCCCTGTGCCTGGCACCACCTGACACCCTGTGCCTATTTCTGCATGTGTCTCCATCCTCCCCCATGTCCCCACCAGGGCCCTCACCCTGAGTCATTCCATGCCCCCAGGGTCACTGTGTCCCTCCACGTCCCACGTGTCACATCTGTCACCCTGTGCCCCCATGCACCCCTCCGTGTCCCCCTATGTCCCCACCTCTCGGCGGGAGATGTCCATGAGGACGGCAAAGCTGGTCAGATGGTGGCACTGGCAGCTGACGTGGCTCTGGTTGCGGAAGGCGACTTCGCAGCCTCGTGCAGACCAGCCGCCTACACTGCCTGCCCTGAGCAGCACCAGAGAGTGACATGAGCCGTGAAACCCACCAGGACACCCGCCAGAGACGAACACATACACACACCCTGCGACACCCACCAGGGACACCCACGAGGGACACCCACCGGGAACATCCACCCCCACCCAGGGACACGCACCCGACCCAGGACATCCATCCAAGGCGTCACACACTTGGACACCCACGAGCATTCACAGCACTTCAACCATGACCTCAAAACCCCAACCGCACTGTGTAGCTCCACCCCTTTAAATCCACCAGGGACACACGTGCTGGGGACACCCGCTGGCGTCACCCTCCCACAGGGACTCACACCCACCAGGTACATCCAGAGACAACATACATCCACCCACTGGGATATCCATCCACCCAGCAGAGACAACTGCTGCCACCTGGGGACACTCACCCGCCAGGGACACTCACCCGGGAACACCCCTCCATTTGGGGACACACCCCCATCCTATCTGACACCCACCAGGGTTAGAGCTGCCCCCTCACATCCTGTTCCCTTGTTACTCACCCATGACCCACAGGGTTATTGCGGCATCCATCCTGCCCTGTCCCCATATTTCCTGTCCCCTATTCCCACGTCCCCTGTCGCCTCAAGGTGTCCTTATCCCTGTTATTATGTCCCCTGTCTCCATGGGATGTCCCCTTCCCCATGCTCCCTGTACCCGCAGAGTGTTCCCATCTCCTTAGGGTGTCCCCATTCCACATCCGCTGTCCCCTCCGAGGTGTCCCCATCTCCCTGGGGTGTCCCCATTTCCATGGCCCCTCTTCCCCCACAGTGTTTCCTGTTCCCCTGGTGTGTGCCATGTCTCCTGTTACCTCAGCATGTCTGTGTCCCCCCATGTTGTCCCTGACTCCCCTAGATGTCCCCATCCCTCCAGGGTATTCCTTGGGATATCCCCTGTTCCCCTGGATGTTGTTACACCCAGACCTCCTGTCTCCCTGGGGAGATCCCTTGTCCCTCTGGAATGAACCCATCTTCCCCAAGGTGCTCCCATCCCCCGTCCCATGTCCCTCTCTGCTGGGATGTCCCAGTGCCCCCAGGGTGTTCCTGTCACCCCTGGGGTGTCCCCTGTCCTGCTCTCACCACAGAGAGTGGTTCCAGAAGACGCAGATGGGCTTGGAGCGCTCCTGGGTCTCCAACAGCCGGAACTGGAGGGTGATGGGCTTGGCCAGCACCTGGGGGGTCCCCATGCCCCCCACGCCATCTGTACCCCCCGTGTGCACGCTGATGCTCACCACTGGTGTGTTGATGACGGGGCGCTTGGGCACCCTGGGGGACACCGGTGTCAGGGAGCCCACTCAGGGTGTCCCAAAACCCACCTTGCCGCCACAGTGTCCTGGCACCACACAGACACTGTGAGGGCACCTCTTTCTACCCTGTCCTCCTTTTTGGACACTCCTTTCTCCCCTGTGCCCTCTTTTTTGGGCACCCCATGTGCACCATCCTTGGGCACCCCTTGAGCCACCTTCCCAACCCTCTGCCCCTCATCCTCAGGCACTCTCTGTGCCTCCCAGCCTTGGGCACCCCATGTGTCCCCTTTACCATTCCTCCCCTGGGAACACTCCAGACACCCCTGGCCCCATCTCCCTTGCCCCCTAGATGCTTGGTTTTGCCCTGACACACCATGTGCCACCCCTAGCCCCCCAGGCCCCCATCCCCAGTGGCACCGGAGGCTGCGCTTGTCGGCGTCAAAGTGCTGGGGCAGGAGACCGGCCAGGGTACGGTAGATGATGACGCTGACGATGGCCTGGCCTTCATCCAGGGACGGGTGGTGCTTGTGCCGGGTCACCACAGTCATCCCTGCCTCCTCCTCTTCCACTTTCTCCTCTTCGCCTGCTTCATCTTCCTCCTCCTCCTCCTGCCCACCTGTGCCCTGTGGTGCCTGCCCATGCCCGGTTGAGGGGCCTGGAGGGCCATGGACAGGGGGCACATGATGCTCTGAGACCTCATTGGGGTCCCTATGGCCACCCTGGAGTCCCCAGCTCTGCCAGTGCAATGACCACAACAAGGTTCCCCCAACATTTCCAGTTCCAGGGGTCCCTATGTCCACACCAGGGTCCCCAACCCTGTCAGCTCTATGACCACAATGAGGTCCCATGGTCACATTTGTGTCCCTAACCCTGCCCCCCGCCATGGCCACACCAGGATCTCTGATGCCATCCTGGGGTCCCTGGTCTTTGCATCCTTACCAGGGCCCCCAGCCATGCCAGTACCATCCTGGGGTCCCAAACCAGCCAGCCCTGTGGCCACACTGGACTCCCCATGGTGGCACTGAGATTTCCAGCCCTGTCAGCGCACGGGTATCTGGGGTTCTCCCATCCCTGCCAGCCCCCAGCCAGGGTCCCCAGCTGTGCCATGTCCCCATGGCCAAATGGGGGGTCCCCCGAGCTCTGCCAGCCCCATGGATGCAAATGGGTCCCCAACCCTGCCCCCTGTCCCCCCTATGCCCCAGACTCACGCCTTTCCTCGGGGGGCCAGAAGATGTTGTCAGGCAGGATGACGGTCGTCTCCAGATCTGGGAGTTTCTCGCCCCGCAGCGCCTCATACCGTGGCAGGCGGGCACCCGCAAAGCTGCTCTTGTCCAGCCGCACCACTGACACCACTGTGGCACCACGTCACCCACGGCCCAGCATGGCCCCCACCAGCCCTGAAGCACACAGACCCCGGCACCCACCGACCCCAGCGCACACCGACCCCAGCATTCACTGACCCCAGGGCACACCAAGCCCAGCACAAACCAACTCCAGCACCCACTGACCCTGGGGCACACTGACCACAGCACTCACCAACCCTGGCACCCACGAACCCCAGAGCCATGGATCTTGGGGCACACAGAACCCAGGACCATAGATCCCACCACCCACTAATCCTGTGGCACATAGACTCCAGAACCCACTGAGCCCAGCACCCACTGACCCTGGCATCCAACGGCCCTGGAGCAATGAATCCATACACCCACAGACACTAGCAGCCACCAACCCTCCCATGTCCCTGGGCACATGGACCCCAGCACCCACTGACCCCAGTACCCACCAACCCTGGAACACACAGAACACAGCATCCTCTATACTCAGCACCCACTGACCCCAGGGCACACAGACCACAGCCCATGTCCCTAGGGACACACACATGCCTCTAGCATACCCGTGTTCCCCAGGACACGTTCCCCAGCCACACAAATGTCCGTGTCCCCAGCACATGTTCCCAGCTACCCATCAGACATGCATGTATGCTCCCAGCTCACATGTTCTTGTGCACACATACTCCAGGTATATACATGTTTGTGTTCCCAGACACGCATCCATGTCCCCAACACACACATTCCCTGAGCACACACATGTCCCCAAGCACACACATGTCCATTGTCCCCAGCACATACATCCCCCAGGCATATCCATGCCCATGCGCCCAGCACCACACCAAGGGCACATGTGTGTCCCCAGGCAGACACATGTTCCCAGCATGCCTATGTTTCCAGGCAGATACCCCCCACTACAGCCCTCTGGCCACACACGTCCCCACTGACCGATGTTAGGGGTGACAATGGTGAAGGGGCTGAGGTAAGTCTGGGGCATATTCCGTGCCAGGGCTCGTGCATACTCCTCAAAGTGCTGCAGCAGCTGGGCTGTGCCACCCTCCGTCTGCTGGATCAGCTCCCAGTGACGCTTGTTCCCCATGTCCAGCAGCGCACTGCCGACCCGCAGCAGGTTCTGGGGGCAAGGCAGAGGTAGTGGCACTGGGAGCTGGCACTTCAGGGTCTGGTACAGGGTCCCTAACCTCCCCTGCAGGACTCTATGGCTGGGGCACCCTGCCACTGGCAGTGGGGAATGGGGATGCTGAACCCCCACAAAGTTGAGGCTGCACCCTGAGCCACACCAACACCCGCTGCTCAGGGCTGCCCACCACTCTGGTATCAAACCTCCTACACCAACATTCCTCTCTAGGTGGGTGCCCATCACCCTGGTGCATGGGATCCCTCATCAATACCCTTCCCAAATGGGTGCCATTCACACCGGCACCCAGATTCCTGCACCAACACCTCCCCCCTCCCCCTGCAGATGCCCATCACCCCAGTGTTTGACCTTCTGCCCAWATACAGCCCTCCCCAAAGGGGTCTCCGTAACTCCAACCTCTCTTCCTTCTCCCTCAACCTCCCTCTGCAATGCCTGTCACCCGGGTATCTGCTCTCCTGCCCCAATATCGCTCCCCAACAGGCTGCCCATCACCCTGGTGTCTGGGCTCATGCACCCACATTCCCCCCCATGGGAGCGCTCATCATCACAACCTCTTTTCCTCTTTGTCCATTCTCCCTCCGGGCATGTCCCCATCCCCGTGATCTCAGGCCCACCTCAGTGAAGTGCACGTCCTGGGTGGCAGCGAGGCGGAAGCCGCGCTGGCGACTCTCGTGGCGCAGCAGGGCCCCTGCCAGGCGGTATGCCAGGTGCACGTCACTGCCGAAGTACCCGCGGGCCTCACGCGTCGCTTCGCGCAGTGCCAGCGCCACGCGCCGGGACTGCCCCGCATCCCACCGAGACTCGTTGCCCACCAGCTGCTCCGCCTTGGGGGGACACACGCAGAGTCAGGGGAGCCCCAGCGGCACTGTCGCATGGCTGCCGCTGGTGTTCCCCGGCTCACCCAGGGGCGAAGGGCAGCAAAGGCCAGCGCGCTGCAGTTGAAGAGGTTGGGGGGCAGCCAGCCCTTGTGCTCGTCACAGTGGCGCAGTGCTGTGCCTGTGGGATGGGGACACTGAGTGCACCATGGGGACAATGGGGCAGCCTCACCTCACAGCACGCTAGCAGTGCTGCCACTGTCACACTCCTGCTCCACCCTGCAGTGATGCCAGAGTGGTACCCCCAGCCTTGTCCCAGTGGTGCCATGCCCTGTTCCAGCTGTGCCACCACAGTGTCACACTCCCATGCCACCCCCCAGTGACACCACCATGACAGTCACCAGTCCTGATGCCACCAGTGTCACTCTTTGCAGTGACACCACAGCCTCATCTCAGCAAGTCCACACTTAGGTCACCCCTACTCCATCTTGGTAGTACCACCAAAGTGTCACCACCCCTAACCCATCCTAGCAGTGCCACCCCAGTGTCACCTCCTGGTACCAACCCAGTAACACCACTGCAGTATCACGTCCCTGCCCTGTCGCAGTGATGCCCCATGGCGCCACCCCACCCCAGCTCCATCCAACTGGTGCTACCACCATGACACACCCCAGCCTTGTCCCACTGGTGTCAACTTCCCATAGCAGTTCCCACCACCATATCACCACCCTGAAGTGACACCAYGGTGTCCTCTATCCCCACCATGTCTCAGCAGTGCAATCACAGGGTCACCTCCCTGTACCACACAAGCAATGCCACCCCTCTAAGCCCCATCCCAGTGATGTCACCACTGTGTCAACCCCAGCCCCATTCTGGTAGTGTGCCCAGCGCCATGCCCGTCCTGTCCCCATGTCCCCACGTACCGACAGAGCCCTTGGGGCACGGGGCTGCAGCTGGCAGCCCAAACCGAGTGCGGGGCCACCAGATGCCGGCCTCGATGGCCCGGGGACAGCTGTCGTAGTTCACTGCAAGATACAACAGGGCATCAAAATGGGGGACACAGGGTGACAGTAGGGCAGCAGTGGCACCTGGTCACTGGAACCCAGGGTAACACAGCGTGACACAGGCTAACAGCATAGTGACAGCAGTGGCAGAGCAGGATGAGAAAAGGATAACACAGGGTAAAAGTAAGGTGGCATAGTGGCACAGGGTGATAGCAATGTGACAGCAGTGTGACACAGGGTGACAGCGGGGTGACACAAGGTGTCAACGGGATTACACCAACAACCAAGGTGTTGGTGGAACTCAGTTGCCAGCAGCCAGGGTGACAGCAGGCGACACAAAGCAACGAGGCAGTGATGCAGGGTAGCACAGGGTGACAGCAGGGTGACAGTAGCACCCAGTCACTGGCACTTGGAGTAACACAGGGTGACACAGGGTTGCAATAGGGCAGAGTAGGGTGACATAGGGCGATACAGGGTGACAATGGCACTTGCTGGCACCCAAGATGGCAGCTGTGGCAGAGCAGGTGAACATCAGGATGGCACAGGGTGGTGCAGGGTGACACAGGATGACAGCAGGGTGACACCAGTGTGACACAGAGTGACAGTGGGGTGACACAAGGTGACAATGGGGTCAGTAGGGTGACAGCAGAGTGACAGTAATACCTGGCCACTGGCACTCAGAGTGACACAGGATGACACAAGGTGACACAAGGTCACAGAGAGTAATGGAGGGTTACAGCAGGGTGACAGCGGGCACTCAGGGTGACATAGGGTGACACAAGTTGACAGTCCTCTACCTTCGCAGCCGCTGGCTGTCACCTCAGCGAAGGGATTGTCACAGCGGTCACAGTGACGGCCAATGACACCAGCTTTGCAGGGGCACTGTCCAGTGTTGGCATCACAGCGGCGCGACAGTGACCCAGTGGGGTAACACTCACAGGGGTGGCACGTGTCCCCTCCTGGTGGGCGGTAGTGGTTGTCCTGGGGGGACACAGGGTCACTGCAGGCACGGGGATGGGGTGACAGGGGGCTGACAGGGGGTGACAGGGAGGTAACTGGGAGGTTGTCGAGGGCATGAGAGGGCATGACAGGGAGGTGACAGGGTGACAGTGGGATGGCAGGGAGAAACAGAGAGGTGACAGGAGGATGGCAGGGGTTGGCAGGGGAGGTGACAAGGGCTAGCAGGTCCCACCTTGCAGCGACACTCGCCCGTGGTCTTGTTGCAGTCTGGGTCAAAGCCATGGGTGACGTCACAGCTGCAGGGGCCGCACGTGGGGTGTCCCCACCACCCCCGTGGGCATGGCTGCGCCTCCCTTGGGACAATGGTGTTGGCACTCGAGCACCATCCCAGAGTACTCCCACAATGCCACTTGTAAACTCACATGGCCCCTTGTACACCCCCACTGTCCCTTGCATACCCACATGGCCACTTGTACCCTCACAGTGCCACCTGTACTCCCACAGCGCCCCTTGCACCCCTACTGTGCCACTTCTACACCCACAGCACCACTTTTCATCCACAGTGACCCCTGCATACTCACCACAGCTCTTGCACAGCCATTGTGCCCTTTCCACGCTACCCCTGCCTTTTGTACACTCACTACAGCTCTTGCACATGCACTATGCCTTTACACACCCCCCCTGCCCCATATGCCCACCCTCCTCTCACCCCACGCCCTGCCCCCGATGTCCCTCGCTGTGCCCCCGCTCCCCCGGGCGCTCCATGCCCCCCAGAATACGCGTGTGCCCCACAGTGTCACCAACCGGTGCTGGCAGAGGGCCCCAAAGGTGCCCGGGGGACAGTGACAGGCATAGCCGGGGGCCGTGCCTGGATGGCGAGTACAGGTGCCTGGAGGCTCGCAGGGGTCCAGGGCACAGGCACTGACACAGCTGTCACCAAAGTACCCTGGGCACAGGACAGGATTGGAGACAACAACGGGGGACACTGACAGGGGACAGGGATGGGGGTGAGGGGCAGTGCCCAGGGGTGACAGTGATAAGGAGTGGCAGTGACAAGGGAGGGTGGCAGTGCCTTGGGGACAGGGGTGGAGGGGTGGTGCCCAGAGAGAGTGGTGGTGCTGGGGCAATATGTCACAGGGTGGCAGTGCTGGGGATGGCAGTGTCTCAGGGTTGGCAGGAGGTGCTGGGGGGTTTCCACTCATGCGGGTGGCAGTGGGGGGTGTCAGAGGGGTGACAGTGTCTCAGGGGGTGTTGGGACTTGTCGGAGGTTCCAGGGGCTCTCTGGTCACCAGGGTAGCAATAGGGGGTGTCACAGGGGTGTCTCAGTGGAGTCAGTGTCCCACGGGGTGTCAGGGGATGTCAGGGTGTCTCCATTCAAAGGTGTAGAAATGAGGAGTGTCACAGGGGTGTCAGCATCCTGGTGGTGTCAGTCTGTGTCGGGAGAGTGCCAGGGAGTGTGAGGAGGCTGCTGGGGGGGGTCTCAGAGGTCTCAGGGTGTCCCCATTCACTGGGGTGGCAGAGGGGGTTGTTACATGGGTGTTAGTTCCAGGGCTATTGGAGGAAGTCTGGGGTGTGTTGAAGGGATTTCAGGGGTCTGGGGGATCCCTGCTCACCGGGGTGGCAGCGGCATGAGAAACTGTCCCAGTCGTCATTGCAGTAGCTGTGGGGGGGGCAGGGCCCCGAGTCGCAGGGATCGGGCAGGGCACAGCCCCCCTCCACATTCACCTGCGCCGCCTGTGCCAGGCTCAGGGCATCCGCAGTCGCCACAGGGTCCCCAACACGCAGACCCTGCAGGGTCACTCATCAATGTCTTCACTAAGACCCCTGAGCCACCCTGGACCCCCCCAACACAATCCACTCCATGTCTCAGTTTCCCTCACCATTCCCCAGAGACATCACGAGAATTCCCTACACAGTGTCACCACCAGTGTAACCTCACCACCACACAGGACCCACCATGTCACCCTAAAATCCCCTGCCCCCCTGCAATCCCTACCTCAGTGTCCCCTGCCACAACACAGGACACCCCAGGACAACCTGGACCACCCTGCAGTGTCACCCTCTCCTCAGTTTCCCCCACCATGACACCGGACCCACTGCGTCATGTCACCTGTCATCATACCTCAGCACCACCTGGTGACACCCTCGTGTTACCAGCAGGGACCTCTCAGTGACCTGGGACACCCCTTCACCCCAACCCAACATCCTTGTGTGGGGTCACCTGACAGTGACCCCAGTGATGCCCCAGCCACCATGACCCCTCCTGCCCCAGTGCCATGCCCACTCTCAATGTCCCTCGCTACCACCCAGGACCTTTTGTGTCACCCTTTTGTGTCACCCTGTTCAGTCTGTCCCCACAACACATGACACCCTGAACCCCACACCAGGACCTACTATGATACTCCAGCCCCCCTCTCCAGTCACGTCACCTCTGGGTGCTTCAGTGGCCCCAACATCAGCCGGTACCCCCTGTACAACCCATGACCTCCCCAGTCACACCCGTGTCCCCACAGCCATGTCCCCATCCTGCCCAGGCCCCATGTCACTATGCAGTGCATCCCCAATGTCCTGCCCACATAGCCGACGTCTCCTTGTCCTGTGTCATCTCCCTGTACCCACATCCCTGCGCCCTTCTCCATCCTGCCCATGTCCCAATGTTCTGTGCTATGCCCCACTCCACGTCCCCAAATCCTGTGACACGTCCCTGTGCCTCCCACCCATTCTACCCACGTCCCCCTGTCCTTGTGCACATCCCTGCGCCCCTCACTATCCTGCCATGCCCCCACTTCTCTGTGTCATGTTCTCAAACTCCACGTCCCCAAGCCAGTGCCAGGTCTCCAAGCACTGTACCCATGTCCCTGTGCCCCTCTTCATCATACCCTTGTCCCCATCCCCAAGGTAAGGCCCTGCTTCATTGTGCCCTGTCCTCACCCTGTGCCACATCACCAGCATCTGCGCCCACGTCCCTGTGCCCATTTCCCCAAGCCCTATGCTACGCCCCTGTGTTCACGTCCCTGTGCGATTGTGACCTCCCATGTGACCATGCCCTTATCCCCTCTTCCACATCCCCAAGCCCACCCCCCTTCCCCTACACCCTCCACCCCATGCTCCCCACATCCTCGGTGCCCGCACCTCCATACCTGCAGACACCCCTGGAAGCCCTCCTCCACGGTGCCACTGTCCCCCAGCAGCCCCCCGAGGCTCAGTGTGCGCAGCCGCAATCCCTGCAGCTCTCCAGGGACATCGCCCACCGCCTGGGGGGCACAGGGACCCCCGTGGGTGCCTTGGGGTGCCACAGGGGGTGCCACGGTGGCACGCGGGGATCATCAGAGTGGATGCCCCCCTGTGCCTCAGTCTCCCCATACCTGGTGGCGGCCATAGTCGAGGGTGAGAAGGAGGAGGGTGGCAGAGGGGCTGTGGCCAGGGCCCCCCCGCAGCTCCAGCTCCACATGATGCCAGGCACCGTCATTGACTTTGGCCTGGGGTAGACGCAGGGTGGCCAAACGGGCCCCTCCTTGCCAGGCACCAGCCTCCACCTGCCCCTCGCTCAGCTGTGAGGGGTAGACATGTCAAGGACCCCAAAAACCTGATGGGCACCAGGCACTGCCCACTGGGAAATACAGTTTCCCCTGGGACAGTAAGACAACCCCTCAGGTAATGCCCCCTCAAGGAGCAGCGCCCCCTTGCACTGCTCCCCCCCCCAGCAATACCGCCAATGCCAACAGATCCCCCCCAGGGCAACACTCCCCTGGCACAGGGTAACTCCCCTATTCCAACTCCCCATGCCACTACCTCCCCGTGGCCATATACACCCCCCCAGCAATACCTCCTATTCCAATAACCCCCCCAGGGCAATGACCCCCCCAGGGTAATAAACCCCGTGCCAACAACTCCCCAGTGCCAATAACACCCCCATCCTCAGAGCAATAACCCCTGGCACTGCTCCACTGCCAACCCCCCTATACTCCTGCGCAAGTCAATACCCTTCCAGGGCAATGACCTCCCTCACGCCAACGACACCAAAACCAATACCTCCTGTGGCAATGATCCCCACTCAAATCAATAACAGCCCCATGGCAACCACCTCTCCTCCCCGGCCCCTTTCTCAGGAAAACTCCCCTATTCGCCTCCCCGTGCCCTCCCCAGGCCTCCCCCGTGCCCACCTGCAGCATGAGGGTCAGGCGAGCTCCGGCCCCCGYCCGCAGCAGAACTCCGCGGGGGTGCCGGGTGCGGAACATGATGCGGACTGGCCAGGGCAGGGAGAGGGGCAGTGCCAGCCCGTTCCACGCCACGCGGCTGCTGCCCACGAACCGCTGCGGGCCCACCATTTCTGCGGGGCATGCATATGGGACAGGGGGCAACTCCATGACCCCCCACAAGCCCAACCCAGGGATGCCCATGCCATGACACGGCCATGTACCCCCCCATACAGACCACCCACACCCACCCATGGACTCCCTGCACCCCACCCAGGACCCCCCACAACCCCATGTGGCCTCTCACATACCCAATCTCAGATCCCCAGCACCCACCTGGGGACCCCATGCACATCTCCCAGATGCCAACACAACCTCCCACAGATCTCCTGCACCCACCCACAGATCCCCCATACCCCTTCATGAACCCAAAACAACCCCATGGACTCCCAAACACAAGCAGGGATGCCCCTCACCCCCTTCCCACACCCCTCACATCCCCCCAGAGACCCTCCCCATGCACCCCATGGCCCCAAAACAAGCCTATGGATGCCACACAACCCCTCCACAATGTCCCCCCAGGCCCCCCAGTACCCTCCTGGCAGGTTTGTCCCCCAAAGCCCAGTGGGCAGCGGCAGCTGAACCCCCCCCATTCATGCACGCAGGTGCCACCGTTGTGGCATGTGTTGGTGTCACACAGGGTCTTCTTGGGAGGACAACCTGTGATGGGGCACGGGGGTCACATGCCACACATGACTTGGGAGCCCCATGGGGCACAGACATACCCACATCCTTGAACCCTCATCCAACCCCATGGTCCTAGTACCCCCTGAGCCCCCACTCCACATCCCCAGCCCCTAAGGGGATACAGCCCCATCCAGCTCCGAAGTCCTGGCACCTACTCACCCCACCCCCAGGGGACACAGCCTTGTCTGTGCCACCCACTCCAGCTCAATGGCCTTGGCAGCCCCTCACCCCCCACCCCAAAACCAGGAGACATAGAATGCTCTACCACTGTGTCCCTGGACCCCCATCCAGCCCCATGAGCCTGGCACCCCCCTCCCCACACCTATGGGACACAGAGATGCCCAAGCACTGCCCAGACCTGGGCCCCCAGCCAGCCCTCAAGCCCCACCAACCCCTACTCTATATCCCCCATCCTGTGGCCCTGGCAACCCTGAACTCAAACCTGCATCCCCTGACTTCCCATCCCACACCCTGGGCAGCCCCAGCCCGTCCCCTGGACCTCTCTTCAGCCTCGTGGCCCTGGCATCCCCTCACCCCCTCCTCACAGCTCTGCCCTGTATCCCTTCGACCCCCATCCAGCCCCATTACTCTGGCACCTCCTCCCCACACCCAGAGGGCACAGCACCATGGTCCTGGTACCCCTCAACCCACACCTGCACTCCCTAAACTCCCATCCAACACCCAGGGAGCACAGTATCCCCCACACCCCTGGACCCTCATCCATCCCTCCAGCCCTGGAACCCCCTCCCATCATTCAGGGGACACAGCCACATTTCTCAGGTACCCCTTAACCCCCCACCCCATCTGCCCCTGCTGGAAGCAGCACAGCCCCTCCCCAGCCCCTCGCCAGTGTCCCGATCCCAGAGCCCACCGGGCAGGGTGCCGTTGTTAGCAATGAAGGCTGCCATGTCCACGGGGCGCTGGTCAATGTGGAGGTGCCGCATGCACCCCACAAAGTGCCGGCTGCGGATCGGGAAACTCTCGGGCAGTGTTGGGACTCCCCCCAGCAGCAGTGGCCCTGTCAGGTCCAGCGACCTGCAGAGCACACCATCACCTCAGGGACTCAAGAAACTCCCGAGGGACCCCACAACCCATGGGGACCCTGATGGAACCTCAAGGGACACCCAGCCACCCCCCATCCCATGGGAGTCACAAGGGGACCCCAAAGAACACTCACTCACCCCAAAACCTATGGGGACCTGAGGGACCACCCAAAGGGTGTTCCCCCATGGGGAACTCAACAGACTCCCAAGGGAGTCCCCACTTCCCCCCAGTGCCATGGGGACCCCAAGAGAACCCCCCAAACTCATGGGGACCTCCAGTGACTCCCCCATCCATAGGGATCTGTGAACCCCAAGGGACCAGTGAAGACTTCAAAGGTACCACACCCTTAGGGACCGTTCACCTACAAGGGACCCCTCTATGGGTACCCCAAGGGACCCCACCCATGGGATCCCCAGGCCCCTCTCACTTCTTGCTGCCAGTCTGGGTGCCCTGGGCAGCACAGGAGTAGTTGCCGAGGCGGGGCCCGAAGCGCAGGGCCATGGCTGTGTCACAGTCGTCCACAGTCACCACAGCCACCTTCTGCTCTGAGGGGCCCTGTGGGACCCCCGAGCGCCCCACAACCGGCTGCGGGACCCCATATTAGTCAGGGGGGCCCAGGACTCCCATCCTGCAGCCTCTGTCCTGCTCCTCATCCTCCCACTGCCCTCTGACCCTCAACCCTTACTGCACTCCCATGTCCCTCCAGCCCACCAGCCCTCCACCTTTCAGACCCCCCAACACTCCCCTCCATCCCTTCAGCCGCCCTTAAACCCCTCAATGGTCCCCTTCATGCCCCCCAAGGCTCCATCCCTTTGACCTCCTCTTCCTCCATCCCCCCATTCCAATTCTTCAGGGGTCCCTACAGGTGAGGAAAGTATGTGGGATTCCTCAGGGGACCAGTGAGTGACAAAGTGGGTGAGGGTCCCTTGRGATCCTCATGGATGGGAGCATCTCTTGATAGTCCTTTGGAGTTCCCCAAATTTCCTCTCTATTCTCATCCCTCCAACACCCTCTTGCCCTCCACTCCTTTCTCTTCACCTGTCTCCCATCTCCATCCCTTGGGACCCCCATGGGTGGGCACATCCCTTAGGGGTCCTTTAGGTGCCGCAAATCCCCTACGTGACCCACCCCATCTCTCCATTCCCCGACCCTTCCCCTCCATCTTCCTTTCCTCTGTCTGCCCCAAACACTCCCCTCCCACTGTGCCCCCCATGACCCCCATTCCCCCACCTTGTTGTAGTAGTGCAGCTGCACCCGGTGCCACTGCCCATCGCTGACTCCTCCTGGCACGAAGGGTGACACCGTGGTGGTGGTCTCACCTGTGGGCACAGTGTCAGGGCATCACAGCCAGAGACAAGGAGGGCTGGTGGTGCCAGGAATGGCATGCCCAGGATGCAGTGCCAGGGATGCAGTGTTGAGGACATGATGCAGGGGTTGCAGCTAGCAAGGGAATGTCCAGGATGTAGTGCCAGGGATGCAGTGTCAGGCATGGGATGCTGGGGATGCAGTGTTGGGCAGCACCAAGAATGGCAGGCAAGGGATGCAGTGAGGAATGCAGTGAGGAATGCAATGAGAGATGCAGTGCCAGGAATATGATGCCTAGGATGCAGTGCCAGGCAGTGCCAAGATGGGATCTCTGGGATGAAGTGAGGGATGCAGTGAAGGATACAGGGCCCACAAGGGTGTCAGGGTACAGGGCCAGGGCGCAGCAGGGGCAGCACGTACCTGCTGAGAAGGTGAGCTGCAGCTGCTCGTCCACAATCTCCAGTGCCACGAAGTCATGCCGCTCGTTGAAGCGCCCATTATACAGCAAGAGCCCATCCCGCTCCCGCGTGGCAAACCTGGGGGACACAAGTGCAGTGCCAGGCCCCAATACCCTGCAATCCCACGTGCCTCCCTGGCACTCTCCAACACCCCCTGACCCTGCCGTGACCCAAGGCTCACCCCTCATGCCCTACCCCATGACCTTGTATCCACTGTGAGATGCTCGTATGCATCAGCCCCTGCCCTCACAAGGCGTCCCCCGCCCCACTGCCCTCCATGCCAAGGGGTCACCCACACCCTTTGCTCCTACCCTGTGCCCTCAGGGTGCCCATCACCCCACACACAATAACCCCACAGCCCATATGATGCACACGGGGTACTGATCACCACCCATCCCACATGATGCCAATGAGGTATCCCCACCCCATCTGATGCCCTTGTGACACCCACCATCCCACATCCCAAATTATGTCAAAGAGGGCACCCACGCAGGGTCCACAAGACACCCATCACCTCACACTCCATCACCTCATCTCATGCCAACAGGACAAACATCACCATCTACCCCGCACTCCATGTGACGCCCATAGGGGCACACATCACCCCCCACCTCCCCAGATTCCCCCAGGCTCACGTGAGGCCCAGGGTGAAGTGGAAGCGCTGGCGGAGGCCACGAAAGGTGAGGAAGGAGTGTGGGGGGAAGCTGCGGGTGCTCATGGTGCAGAAGGGCTTCTCATAGTGCCCGGGGGGGCACTGACACCGGAATCCCCCCACCAGCAGGTTCAGGCAGGTGCCCCCATTCCGGCAGACCCCTGGGGTGCAGCGGCCCCCTCGGGCACTCAGCTCACAGTGCTCCCCTGTGTGACATCCAGAGCCCCAAAACTGGGGTAAGGAGTCCCATCTTTCCCCGACACCTCCCTATTAAACCCAGAGTGGCCCCCCTCAGGTGCTCAGCTTGCAGGGCTCCCCTGTGTGATACCCCAATGGCACCAGCATCCCAAAAATGGGGAGCCGGGGTCCTCTCTCCTCCCCATCCCCCAGTAAACCCCTGAGTTCTCCCCCCAGGCACTCACAGGGCTCCCCAATGTGACACCAAGCACCCTAAGTGGGAGGGTGGAGATCCCCTCTCCCTCCCTGCCCCCCAGTATCTTTATCCCCAGCTCTATTACCATGGCAACCACCTCCCATTACCATGGAAACCCAAAGATACCCCCTCCTCTCACATGCCCTCCCCCACCTGGCTGGCACCCCCCACCAGGGGTCCCGTGGGGGCTGGAGTCCCAGAGTGGGCGCAGGGGGTATGGCCCAGTGCCACCAGTCTACCGGCAGAGGAGGGAGGGAGGGAGGGAGGGAGGGACGGACGGACGGAGGGCTGAAGAGGAGCCGGATGAGGAAATATGAGGATGGACACCACGAGGAACGGCTGGCCAGTGACTCTAACCAGTGAAGTCTTCCTGGCACTCGCAAGTGTATCCACCCTCACGGCTCCGGCACCGCCCGTTGTTGCCGCAGGGGCTGGAGTAGCAGAGGTCGATCTCGGTCTCGCAGTAGTCGCCGGTGAAGCCAGGCGGGCAGCGGCAGCGCAGGCCCGTGACGGGGTGGATGGGACGAAAAAGGATGGTGTCGGAGGCGAGGAAGGGCGCGGAGCTGTCGAACTGCAGGACAGAGACGCAGCGCATGTAGTTCTCGCAGGGCTCGCGCAGACACACGTTGTCATCAAAGGGCAGGACTCGCTGGGCGGTGGTAGCTGCCAGGAGCGATCGGTTAAGGTACAGCCGCTCCTGCAGCTCCTCCGACGAGAAGAACCGCGATGCGCCCGGCACCGCCGCCGGCAGCAGTGCCGAGAGGCTGACATTGAGGATCCGCGCCGGCCCCACGTCTGTGTCTGCCTGGATGTTGAAGAGGACGACGCGGTGGCGGGGGGTGGCCAGGACAGCGGCCACTCCCTCCAGGAAGCGGCTGAGTAGGGGGGACAAGAAGCGTTCCTGGGACATGTCGGCCAAACGCAGGGTGATGCTGTTGCTGAGCATCTCATCTGTGATCACCGTCACCCGCAGCGTGCACTGCGCTGTTGCACTGTAAACGCCATCTGGAGACAAAGGGGGGACACAGGAGGGAGTCAGTGACAGCAATGGACAACTCTGGGAAAGGATGGTGCGAGATATGTGATATGTGCTCTGGACAATGGACAACACCGGGAACCATGCTAGATATGGGGCAACCGACCAAATCAGCTGCTGTTGGACGGAGACGGGGCTATGGGGCTTGACCCGCTTGGCCACCATAGAATGGGGACAGCGCTGGCCATGAAACACCTGGCCCATGTAGCCACTGTGGAATGGGGACAATACTGGCTATGAGGTGCCCATCCTGCTTGACCAGCATGGAATGGATACAGCCAGGTGGGGACAGTGCAGGCCATGGGGGACCTTTCCTACTCAGCCACCAAGGCATGGAGACAGTGATGGTTATAGGGTTGGTGCTGGTTATGGGGCTGGTACTGTTTTTGGAGTGCCCATATCACCTACCTAGGGTAGGGACAGCAGGATGGGGATGGTGTTGGCAATGGGGCTGGAACTGGTTACAAGGCTCCTATCCCACCTGGCCACTACTGAATGGGGACAGCGCTGGTTATGGGGCTGGTGCTGGTGGTGGGTGCCCATTCCACTTGGCGACCATGGAATGGGGACAGTGTGGGTCATGGGGTGCCCATCCTGCCTGGACACTGTGGAGTGGGGCCCCATTTAGATGCCTAAATCTAAATGGGCATCTAAATGGGGCTGGTGGTTGTTTATGGGGTTGGGACTGGTTATGGGGCTGGTTCTGTCTATGAGGCTGAGGCTGGTTATGGAGTCAGCACTGGTTATGGGGTTGGTGCTGGTTTCTGGGGTTGGAGCAGTTTCTGAGGCTGGGGCTGGTATGGGGATGGTGCTGGTTAAGGGGCTGGTGCTGATTGTGGGGTTGGTGTTGGTTGTGGAGCTGGTGCTGGTTGTGGGGCTGGGGCAGCAAAATCTCTGCTAAGCACTGGGGCACCCACCTTTCTCCTCTTCTTTGTCCTCCCCCTGGCTGAGGGCAGTGGGATGCAGGACAGATGGGGAGCAGGCAGACAGATGGATGAAGGGAACATGGGGACAGGTGGGGGGCCAAGCAGGCAGAAGGAAGTGCTGCAGGGGGTGGCAGGGGCCAGGGCTGCCCAGTGGCCTGTGGCCAGTGACTGGTAGCCAGTGGCTGGCGGGGGGGGGGAAGGTTACCATGGCTGCGGCCGCGAGGGCCCAGCTATGGCTGGACCTTTTGTTTCCCTCCCGCCTGCCCCTGTGCTTGCGGGGGGACACGGGGGACTCCCTGCCCCCACCCTTTGTGCCCTGGGCCCCCTGCTTTGTGTGGCCAGAGCAGGGACCCCTGCCAGGGGAAGCTGTGGGGTGATGGGGACCATGTGGCTGAGGACAATGGACATCAGGCATGGCCTATGACCCAGTTTCCCCCTGACCTGGGGGTGACCAAGGAGGTGTTCATCCACCTTGGGGTGACTCCCATCCCCCAGAAACACCTCCTGGACACCCCACCACCCAAATGGTGATGACAATTGATGGCACAACCCCCCTTATCTTGTGATGATCCCCCCCCACACTGGGTTTGGGGACCTCTCAGTGGAGGCCATGTTGCCCCCTCGAATACACACACCAGGCCTTGTGTCTCCTGCACTGAATTCATTCAAGTGGAGTCTCCTGGAAACACAAACATGGCAGTGCCAGGACTCCCCCGATATTGCACTGCACCCTGAGCCTTCTCAGATTCACCCATCACACCCTCATAACAAGCCCCCAAGGGTACCAGGACCCTGCTGGCCCACACCAGCCTCTGCTCCCCCAATACATGCACTGGGTCCTGCCCCACCCTGCTCAGTGACAGACTGAGAAGTGCCAGGACCACCTCTGGACAGCACGACAGCCCAGGGGGTGGGGAAAGCAAAGGGGGTGCTAGGGACCCCGATAGCCTCCAGCTTGGATGTCTGGGGTGTGAGGGGGGCACAGCATCCCATTATTACTCCTTCCCCTAGATTTGGAGGGTGGAGGCAACCAGGACGGGGTGGCGGAACTCCAAAACACCTCAGTGGGGTCATGGGACCCCACAACACATCATCCCTTCTGATCTGGAGGGTGGGGGCAGCCAAAACAGGGTAGGGAGACCCCATAACACCTCGCCTCCATGCAGAAATAGAGGTTGATATACCCACAAACTTCACTCTCCCTGCAAGGTGCCTCTATGGGTAGGGGTCTTACCAGAGACAGACACCCTCATGATGGCCTCAAGTGGGCGGTTGTTGTCCAGGGCTGGGCTGAGGCGCAGGTCCCCACTGTGTGGGTCCAGCAGCACGAGGTTGAGCTCATTGCCCTGCTCAAAAGCATAAGTGAGGTGGTCAGAGACGTCAGGGTCATAGGCAGGGATGCGGCCAATGACGCCCCCAGGGAAGCTGCCAGAGCGGTTGGTGATGTAGTTGTTGAAGAGGATCTCAAAGTTCTTGAGCTGGGGGCTGTTGTCGTTGGTGTCACGCAGGCGCACATGGATGGTGGCCCGACTCACTAGTGGTGCTGAGGTTGCCTGGACCACCATGATGTATTCAGCCTTGGTTTCATAGTCCAGGTCAGCCAGGGCGGTGAGCTCTCCAGAGAAGATATCCAGTTGGAAGACCTCAGGGATGTTGCCCTCCACGATCTGGTACATGATCTGGGCATTGGTGCCCTCGTCAGGGTCGGTGGCGGTGATCCGGGCCACCACCAGCCCAATGGGGCTGTTCTCCTCCACAAAGATGTCAAACTCGTCCTGCTCGAACACGGGCGGGTTGTCATTGACATCCAACACTGTCACCTGGATCTCTACTGGCGTCCGCCGGGCTGGGACCCCCTTATCCACAGCAAATGCCTGCAGGGAATACAGCGGCACATTCTCCCGGTCCAGACGGCGCAAGGTGCGTACAATGCCTGAGGTGGACTCAATGATGAAGTCGCCATCACCATCATCACCCCCTTGGAAGGTGTAGAAGACCCTGCCATTGAGCCCAGAGTCACGGTCAGTTGCAGAGACCTGGAGGACGCTGGTGAAGGTGGGGACATCCTCATAGATGGATCCCTGGTAGGAATGACGGAGGAACTGGGGTGCGTTGTCGTTGACATCACTCACCAGGATCTCCAGGTATGTTGTGTCAGATTTCTGCGGAATACCATTGTCCCGCGCCGTGATGGCCAAGGTGTAGGACACCTGGTCCTCATAGTCCAGCTCCATCTGGGTGGTGACAGCACCAGTATCAGCAGCAATACTGAACTGGGGTATGCTGTCCTCCATCAGGTAGGTGATGCGGGCGTTCTCCCCCGTGTCCTCATCTGTGGCACTGATGACCACCACTGTTGTGCCCACTGGCCGATCCTCATTGATGTTGATGGTGTAGTGGGAGCTCTGGAAGACGGGGCGGTGGGTGTTGGCATCAGTGACATTGACAACCACCTGGGCAGTGTCCTGGCGGGTGCCATCAGAGGCAGCAATGGTGAGCAGGTACTGCCGCTCCAGCTTGTAGTCCAGGGGCAGGGCAAGGGAGATGAGCCCACCGCCGCTCTGGCTGGTGATGGAGAACCGGTTGCGGGTGTTGCCACTGGAGATCTGGTATGTGATGACGCTGTAAGCATCACGGTCGACAGCAGAGACAGTCAGGACACTGGTGCCCACTGCCGCATCCTCATTCAGGCGGGCGCCGTACTCCCGCTGGGTGAACTCAGGGCTGTTGTCATTGACATCCAGGACGGTGACACTGACACTGGCTGTGGAGGCCATTGGGGGGGTGCCATGGTCCTGCGCCTCCACCCCGAAACTGTAGAAGTCGACTACCTCCCGGTCCAGCTCAGAGGCCACCACAATCCACCCGGTGCTGTTGTTGATAGTAAAGGGGAAGCTGGTGCCAGTCTCCAGCAGGGAGTAAACTAACCGGCTGTTGTCACCTGAATCGGCATCAATGGCTTGTACATGGATGATGGAGTAGCCCACGGGGACATTCTCCAGCACGGTGGCCTGGAAGGGCGTGCTGACAAAGATGGGTGCATTGTCATTGACATCCAACACCTGGATGGTAACCAAACCGCTGATGTTGGAAAGAGGTGGGCGGCCACCATCCTGCGCACGGATCCTCAGGGTGAACTCCTTGGTGACCTCGTAGTCCAGAGGGGTAACGACATCCAGCGTGCCTGTCTGCGCATCAATGTAGAAGTGCCCACGGGTGTTGCCGCTGACAATGCTGTAGTGCACCAGTGCATTGCTGCCTTTGTCACGATCGGTGGCCATCACCTGCAAAATCGCCACATTGGGCACCACATCCTCAGGGACCTGTGCCACGTAACGTCGCTCGCTGAACTGCGGCGCATTGTCATTGTCGTCCTCCACAGCAATGTGGACAGTGGCTGTGGCACTCCGGGGACCTGGATCCTGGCCCTGGTCTGTGGCCTCCACCAACAGCTCAAAGGTATCCACTACTTCCCGGTCCACAGGGCCACGGGTACGGATGACACCTGAGCGGGAATCGATCTCAAAGACCTCATTGGCATCACCAGCGTTGAGGAGGCGGTAGAGGATGTTGGCATTTGGACCAGTGTCGCCATCGGTGGCCCGCACTGTCAGTACCTCATAGCCCACCTCCAGATTCTCTCGCACGCTCTCCCTGTATTCTGGTTGCTCGAAGGCGGGGTCGTGGTCGTTGGTGTCGCTCACTGTCACTGTCAGTGTGGCCATGGCACTGCGCCCGGGTGTCCCGTGGTCCACTGCTGTCACACGGAACACATGAGTGCTCTTGCTTTCGCGGTCCAGCGGTGCAGTGGTGCTGATGGCACCAGTGACAGGGTCCACGGTGAAGAGGTCATCGGAGCGGCTGTCGAAGAGCGCAGCCATAGAGTAGTGCAGCCGGCCTGCCTCCCCCTCATCAGGGTCCTGTGCTGTCACCTGTGTCACTGGAGTGCCTGCTGGCTGGTTCTCCTCCACTGTGGCCTGGTAGCTGGAGGGCTGGAACTGCGGTGCTGTGTTGGGGCTGCGGCAGGGACGGTGGTGAGGTATGGGGGGCCTGGGGACTGCTGTGTTCTGGAACTCCACAACATCCCCAGTGTCTATCGCATCCCCAGTGCCACTGGTCTCCCTGGGGACATTGGTGCTCCCAGCATGTCCAGTGTCCACAGTGTTCCTGACATTGCTAGGGACCTTCCCAGTCTCCCCATTATGTTCAGTATCTCTGGTGTTCCCAGTATCCCTGGGGACTTTCCTAATCTTGCCAGCACCTCTGGAGAACCTCCCAGTCTCCCCAGTGAGTACAGAATTCCTGATGCCCCTGGGGACTGGAGTGCTCCCAGTGCCCCAAACACCCACAGTGCTCAGCATGTTCCCAGTGCTCCCAGAGTCCTCCGTGGGGATGTTGGTGTCCCCAGTGTGTCCAGTATTCCCAGCACTCCTGGTGCCCCTGAGGACATGGGTGCTTCCAGTGTCTCCAGTTCCTCCAGTAACCCCGGTGCCTCCACCATCCCGGGTGCCTCCAGCGTCCCTGGTGCTTCCAACGCTCCCAGTGCCTCCAGGCTTCCAGATGTCTCCAGCATTCACGGTGCCTTCAGCGTCCCCGGTAATCCTGGAACCGCCGGTACCTGGGGACCCCCTAATGCCACTGCCGCTGTCCCCACGGGAAGAGCCGGTGCCTGGTGCCGTCCCATCGCTCGCGTCCAGTGCGGGCCCAGCGCTGTCGCCGCTGTCCCCGGTGCTCGGCGGGGTCCACGCACCGCCGCTGGAGCCGGTGCCTGGTGCAGTCCCATCGCTGCCGCCCGCAGCCGGTGGGGGCCCAGAGCTGTCGCCGCTGTCCCCGGTGCTCGGCGGGGGCCATGCGCCGCCGCTGTCCCCGGTGCCGCCGCGGAGCTGGAGTGGCGCCAGTAGCGTGCTGGACGGACGGGTGCGGGTGCCGGTGCCGACGCCGGTGGCGATGGCGGGTCCCGGTGCGAGCAGCGGCAGCAGCAGCAACAGCGGCAGCAGCCGGAGTGCGGCCCGGCGGGTGGGCGGAGAGCCCATGGCCGCTGCTCCCCGGTGCCCCCGGTGCCGGCGCTGGCGCCCGCAGCGACCCGCTCCGCCGCCTGCGCCCCGCCCTCGCCCGCGCGCGCCCGCAGGGGCGGAGCCGCCAATCCACCCGGCCGGCCGCTCTTAAAGGAGCCGCCGCCGCCGCCCCCGGCACTCGCGAGCGGCACCCGCAGCCGCACCGGCAGCGGCAGCGCGGGGCGGGGGGGCGAGCGCGCAATGCGCGCAGGCTGCGCACACACGAGGTGCGCAGGTTGTGCACGCTCGTATGAGGTGCTCACGAGCGCCCTGCGCGCACACACGTTCATACACAGATGTGGAGGGCCTTGCACGCACCCGTGCATTGCAGGCATGCATGTTGCACGCGCAGGGCACACAGGCATCAGCGATCACATATGACATGGGAACTATGTATGTGACATACACAGCACATGTGAAACAGAGAGCACGTGTGTGACACAGCACAGAGATCATGTGTGTAAACGCCCAGCACATGTGTGGCACACACAGCACGTGTGACATACGTTCCCCAAGGCCCCCGTGTCCCCACCGCCGGCCGTGATTCCACACACGGACGGCCATCTCCCCTCACTTCGTGCCACATCCCCCCCACCCCCAGATCCCCGGCCTCGTCCCATCGCACCAAGACCGGGGGGCAATAGAACAGACCGGGAGCAACTGAACCAGGCTGAGAGGGACTGGGGATGCTGGGGGGCACTGGGACAAACTGGGAGGGACTGGGGATGTCGGGGGCGCTGGAACAGACTGAGAGAGACTGGAGAAGCTAGACGGGGGCGGATCCCCGCGGTCTGTGGTTGCTGCTCCCCCCCACCGCCACCCAAGCCGGCGCCGGTCGCGTGGGTGCAGGCAGGCGGCGCGGAGCCGCGTCCTTCCCCTGGCGGAACGGGTCCGACGGGTACCGGGGAGCGGCCCCCCAGCGCCGGGGAGGCGCTTGGAGCGCCGGAACCCCCCCGCCTCCGCCGGGGGCTCCGGTGACTCACTGGGCCGCTCCCCGCCGGTTCCACCCGACAGCCGAGGCCTGCCGGGGGTTTCCCCCGGCGGAACGGGTCCGACGGGTACCGGGGAGCGGCCCCCCAGCGCCGGGGAGGCGCTTGGAGCGCCGGAACCCCCCCGCCTCCGCCGGGGGCTCCGGTGACTCACTGGGCCGCTCCCCGCCGGTTCCACCCGACAGCCGAGGCCTGCCGGGGGTTTCCCACGCAGAGCAGGGGCGGCAGCCAGGCCTCCCTGCATGGCGACGGAAGGGGGCAAAGGGGGCAACCCTCCCGGGTATCACCCCACCCCGGAGCGGGGAGCGAGCAGCAGCCAAGGCTGAGGCTGGGGGCCCTCGGCCCCACTTAGCATCACAAAGGGGCTTTGTCTGGGGCTTTGTGCGGGGCTGGCAGGAGGGAGGGAGAACGGGGAGGAGGGAAGTGCGGGGGGAGGGGAAGAGTGGTGTGCAACGGAGACACCTCCCCGGGCTGGACCCCCCCCATTCTTTCCTCGGAAGCTCCCAGGAACACCCAGCTCAGCAGCTCTTGGCTTTATTTTGGACGGAGGAGGGTCATGTTACGTGGGCATGGGGGTCCCCAGCACCACTCAGCGTGAGGGGGACACATGGGGGATCGCAGCCCGACTCAGCAGGGTAAGGGGGACACACAGGGAGAGGGGCAGCGCCCTGACAGTGTCAGTTCTTTGTGGAACACGGGGGACAGACGGTGACTCCCCTCCAAGCAAAGACGATGATGAAGGGCACAGCCTGGCGATGAAGGTGAGATGATCTGGGAGGCCCTCAAAGTCCTTGGGGTGCAGAGGGACACCCTCAGACCTCCATGTTCTTCATCTGCTCCTCCAGCACCTGGTCACGTCCCCCCCCTGCCTTCTTCTTGCCCCCTCCTTCCTGCTGCTTCTTCTGCTTCTTGGAGAGCTCCTGCTCAATGGGTGCTGGCTTGATGAAAGGAATCAACTCCCGCAGGTCTGGGGGGACAAGGGACCACTGTCAACCCCCCCGCCAAGAAGCAGGGGATGGGGAAGGCACAGGGGGATGTTACCTGGAGGCATGAAGTTTTGAAGCTTTTCAGGGATGCGGATGCCCTCAGGAGTCTGGTGGTTCTCCAGGATGGCGCAGATGGTGCGGGTGGTAGCACACATGGTGGCATTCAGCATGTGCACAAACTCTACCTGTGGCAGGGGGACACAGGGGACACCTGTGACATGGGGAAAGCAAAGGAACAGAGGAAGAACTCCTCTATGCCCACTAGCCTCACCTTGTCCATCATCTTCTTTGTCTGGCCATAGCGGATGCGCAGGCGCCGGGCCTGATAGTCAGTGCAGTTGGAACAGGAGACAAGCTCACGGAAGGCGCCAGAGCCAGGGAACCAAGCCTCCAGATCCAGTTTTTTGCTGGCTGCATGGTTCAGGGAGCCTGGAGAGGGAACAGTGCTGAGTGGGGGGTCCCACTGCCATCCTGAATTTTCCTATCTTGGGGCAGAGTGTAGGGTGAAGCCTCCAAAGTCATTCCAGCAGCTTGGTGCCGATCCAACATGGATTTCTGCTCTGCCATAGTGATGTGGGGTTACATCTCAGCCATGGAAATGTGGGGTACCCACCTGGCCACAGGGTCAACCAGCCACAAGCTGTTTGGTCATGGGGACATGGGGATGTGGGAGTCCTGCCCAGACACGGAGATGGGGAACTCCGGCTCAGCCACAGAACACTGGGTTCCTGCTGTGCCATGGGGATGTGGGGATCCCGCTTACTCACAGGAATGTGGGGGCCTCTCTCAGCTTTGTGGATGTGAGATTCCCACTCAGCTATGGGAACACAGGGCTCTTTCTCAGCCACAAGGACATGGGCTTCCCACTTGACTATGGGGAGGTAGGATTATGCCATGGGGATCTGGGATTCCTGCTTGGATACAGGAATGAGGGAACTCTGCTCAACAGTGGGGATGTGGGGTTCTCACTCTGCCAATGGGATAAAGGGGATAAAGCTCAGCCACAGGGAGCTTTTAAACCAGATCTTTTTCCTGTGAGCATTTCCAGGAGGAGCTGGGACACTCCAACCGTCCCTCTGGAAGGGACAGCAGGGACAATCCATCACAGCAGTGTTCACACCCGTTCCCACGGACCCAGAGCAAGGCTGAGGATTCCACAGAAAGCAAAATGTCCCCTTCTCTTCCTCTGTCTCAGGCTGGGGACAGCAATGAGCCAGAGACAAGAAATTGCCATGCAGAAAGCAGGTCAGGGCCCCCCTCAACATCCCGTRGCACAGGAGCCCCTACCTGAGACGATGTTGACGATGTGGTAGGGAATCCCGAGGGACTGGTAGAATTCCTCAGCTGTGGCCATCATCTCCTCAAATATCTCCCAGGATTTGTTGTCATGGGGGGAGGAGTAGACGAACTGCTCAATCTGCAGGAGAAGGAATTCCACAGTGACACCAGGTATAGCTCCAATTCCCACGGGAACCCCACGGTGACACCCAGTACACCCCAAATTCCCACTGGAGACCTGCAGTGACACTGAGTATAGCTGAAGTTCCCATCAAAACCCCACAGTGACACCAGGTACACCCTGAATTCCCACTGGAACCCCACAGTGACATGGAGTATACACCCCAGCTTCCTGGGGTGTATACCACGGTGACAATGGGTACACCCTGAATTCCTGCTGGGTATGCTGCAGTGGCACTAGATACACCATGAATTTCCACTGAACATGATGAATTCCCACTGGAACCCCACAGCACTCCTCAGTACATCCCAAATTCCTCCCAGGACCACTCCTTCACCTTCTCAAACTGGTGGACGCGGAAGATGCCGCGGGTGTCCCGGCCGTGGGATCCCACCTCCTGGCGGAAGCAGGTGCTGAGCCCCGCGTACTTGAGGGGCAGGTCCTCCGGCCGCAGCCATTCGTCGCGGTGGAGGGCGGCGATCGGCTGCTCTGACGTGGCGATCAGGTACTTCTCATCGATGGAACTGTCCTCCGCCCGCTCACTGCCCTTCCCAATCACCTGCAGGGGACATGAGCCACCGGCCCTCTTCTAGCTACTCCTGCACCTCCAGAGGCCAGCAGGGAGGTTTTCCAGGGCCAGATGGTTTGGGAGTTCAGCACAGGGGGAGTTTGTTGGTCGTTCAAGGGGCTGATGGCAGGGATGAGTCACCTGTATCACCCGTGGAGATGGACTCCAAAGATGAGCCACCTCCTTGTCACGTCATCACCATCACAAGCCACCTCCTTGTCACCTATGTCACCCATGGAGATGGCCCCCAGAGCATGTCACCTCCTTGTCACTGCACTGCCAACATGTGTCACCTGTGCAAATGGATCCCAAAGATGAGCCACCTCCTTGTCACCTCATCACCATCAGGTGGCACCCATAAACATGGACCCCAGAGATAAGCTACATCCTTGTCACCACACATCACCAATGGAGATGGACTCGGGAGACCAGCCACCTCCTTGTCACTTCATGGCCATCACAGTGTGTCACCCATGGAGATGGACCCAAGATGAGCCACTTCCTTGTTACTGCAGTGTCACCCATAGAGGTGTTTCCCACAGAGGTGGACCCCCAAGACAAGCCATCTCCCTGTCACATCATCACCATCACAACGTGGAGATAGATCCCAAGGAGAGGGGAAGGGACCACTGCTACCACCACAAACTTGCCAGGGCAGAGGGGACCCCGCTGCCTCCCTTTCCACAGTCCCATGAGGGCGCTTACTTCCAAGTCCCAAATCTGGAGTGACCCCTTACCTTGTAAAGCTCCTCGTCAAACTGGCTGAGCTGAGCCACCTCCTGCATCACCTCCTTGCGCATGAAGAAGGGGGTGTACACCGGGGTGTACCCCCGGGCACGGAGGCTCTGCAGCGCATACTGGATCAGCGCCTGCTCCAGGAACACCAGCGGGCCCTGGGAACAAGGGTCACACTGCCTGTCACACACACACTCTGCTGGGCCACTCCTCCTTGCTCAGAGGGTCCAGGAGGCCTCTGGAGGCTCCCATCATCAATCCCAGGGGAGGAGAACCCAAGGCCCCTGTTCCTCCTCATTCCTCTCTGAACCCAATCATTCCGGGGTCACAGCTCTCACCTTAAGGAAGTAGCCACGGCTGCCAGCCACCACAGCGCCCTTTTCCCCCTCATAGCCATCCACCATCACCACCAGATCCACATGAGAATACTTCTTCCTGCAGCTGCAGTCACCCCACACCCGCTCCACCTTGTTGTCCACATCCTGCAGGAACCCAGAGAAAAGAGAAGCAGGAGCCTGTCACCCCCTCAGTGCCCTGGAATGCTGTGACACCAGTCCCTGAACCACACTGGGTCCACTTTTGGAGCTCAAACTCCAGCAAACTCCTGCTTATTGTGCAGCCACTCACTTGGCAGCAAGCCTGGCCCAGTTGTATTCCCTCTGGGAAAATATTCCCGTGGGATGAATGGAGGCAGCAGAGGGAGACTCTGTCCTCACCGCAGTAAGCGCCTTTCCCATGAATTCCCCCAACAATGGCGTGCCCAGTGTTGTCTGAGCTGCTCTTTGTCTGATCCCGGTGGGAAATGCTGGCTTGTCATGCAGATTTCCCTCACCCGCCCACCCAGACAGGGGGATCCCCTGCTGGGAGCCCCCTGCTTCCCACTGTGAGCTTCCTAGCCCCTCTGACCCAGCCCCACCTCCCTTCCCGTGTCCCACCTCGTCGTTGCTAATGGGCACAGAGGGGTGGAGGAGGTTCCCAATCTCCCGGAGGCTCTCAAAGCGTTCAGCCTCCAGCCGCAGGCGCTCAGAGTCGCACTCCAGGATGGCCTCATCAATGAGCAGCCGAATTTTTTTTATCTGGGATACCTGGAGACACTGCAGAGAAACCTCCGGATGAGGTGGGGGAGAGAGAAGACCACTGGGAAGAGGGTCCTGTTCATCCAGCACAGGGAATCCTGGGCCCAGGATGGTAAATTCTGGACCCTCCACATATTCTGGAGTGAGTCCCTGGGCTGGACACACTCAAGAACAGCCTGAAAGGATAAAGGGGTGACAAGCTGGAATCTGGAAGGCCTGAGCTGCTCCCATGGCAGCCAGCATTGCRTTCATTAACCAGAGTGACTACCAAACTGGGATGGAAGCAGGCAGGGAGGGACACACTGAGGACACAGAAGGACTGAGGCTGCTCAAATTCCCAGGGATGAGCCCTTGACTGACATAGGGCGATGCTGGGGAGATCAAGGACACTGAGGAAGAGTCAGTTATTGCTGGTGTGGGAATGAGAGATAAAGGGTCCTCCCAGCTGGGGCAACAGGCAGTCTCCCCTCATTTAGTGGGCACTTTAGGCCACCAATTTGGGCAATTCCAGGCAAAGCTCTGGACAAACTGTAGGCACAGTGGAGGGAGTTGGGGTCTCACTCACCCCCAGGACATCAGCCGTGAGTTCATCCAGGTTCTGTGCACTCTCTGGTACA
The DNA here is from genome assembly GCA_014549065.1 of Cardinalis cardinalis. Taxonomy (NCBI): domain Eukaryota; kingdom Metazoa; phylum Chordata; class Aves; order Passeriformes; family Cardinalidae; genus Cardinalis; species Cardinalis cardinalis. The sequence continues at coordinate 63,735 of JACDOX010000331.1, forward strand.
GATTCATCCGTCCCTACGGGCTCCTTTTTCTGCAGCAAGAGGAAAAAGGAACCCCAGGAGAGTTAAAGAGTAAAATTCCAGAGGGAAAACATCCCTCAGTGACACAAGGGAGAGACTGGAGGGCTGGGAGAAGGAGAGATGTCACCAGTTGGTGATGTCCCACCATAAGGTGACCCAGGGCACTCGAGCCCCACCTTCATCTTGTCCCCAATGGTTTTGCTGCACAGGTTCTTCAGCTTGTTCAGGTTGTCGGCACGAAACCGGCCTGGAAAGGAAGGTAGGGGCTGTCACCTGGACTGAGAGAAGGGCTGGGGCCCCTATCTGGTACAGAGAGGTGATATGGAGCCCCCATGGGAGCAGCAGGGGGGGGTGGCAGTTCCTGGAATACCCACAGGCACCATCCCTGGGGTTTTTGGAAGGACAGAGGTTGATCGTGTGGAGCAGAGCTGCAAGGAGTAGGGATGTCACTGGAAAACACCTTGAGTGACATTGCACTGGGACCTCCATGCCAGGCTGGAAACCCCCATGACGTGCTGAAACCACGCTGGGATGGGACACCCCAACTCTAAGATGAGCACCCTACACTGGGGTTCCCTGTGCTGAGCTGGGACCCCCACAGTGGGATAGGACCTCCACACCGGGACCCCCATGAGGGGGTGAGGTCCCCCACACTGGGGTGAAAGTCCCATGCCTGGCTGGGAACAATGTACTGGAATGGGATCCCCACCCCATACTAGGATCCCCCACATTGGGCTGTGACCCCATTCTGGACTGTGAACCCCACCCTGCCAAAATGGGAATCCCTCCACCAGGATGGGACTCTCCACATCAGCATAGGATCTCCATACTTCACTTGGACCCCCCAATGCTGGGCTAGGACCCTCATGCTGGGCTGGGACCCCCACATCAGGATGAGATCCCCCTCACGCTGCACTGGGACGCCCATGCCAGGATAATAGCCCTCCCTCCACAGGCTCAGAGCCGCCCATGCTGGGACCTCCCTGTTAGGATGGGACCCCCGCACTGTGCTGGGACCCCACATTGTGATGAGACACCTCCCTCAGCGGGATGGGATTGCTAAGGACTGAGCAGACCCTGGGATCTGAGGCCACAATGACGAGATTCAGGGGGTGTTGGATGAGGGGAGCATGGATGTTCCCCCTTTGTGACCCCAGGGCTGGGAAGGGCAGAGCCCAGGTCCCGGGGCAGCTCAAACTGGGGGCACGCGCCACCCCAATCAGCAGGAGGGATCAGTCCCAGGGGATCCAGAGCCAGGGAACACCAACAGGACACAGCATGGCACAGCACGGGCTCCACGCACCGGCGCCGCGGGATTGCATCAGCCAGCATGACCCGCTGGCCTGCCTCACCCTGCAGGCACTCGCCATTCTCCAGCACCGCCGTCCTGGGGACACGGAGCCCGCGGGAGGGGGGCTGGGAAGGGGGTGATCCCTTGGACATCAAGGCGAACGCATTAAAGGGGAGCCCCAAGCGCCGCTTTCATTCCGCAGCAATGCTGGGGTGCCCTGGGAACGGCGGGGTTTGGGGGTACCCACTCCTCCCGCCGCCCTCCAACTCTTCCCCACATCCAGCACCCACTGACGGAGCTGGATGCGCTTCCCGCTGCCCCATATTCCGCCGGAAGCCACGAGGAGGGGGCTCCTGCCCCCCCATCCCCCCAAGCCGCCCAGCTGTGGGTGTACCCCAAATCTGGGGGTGGCACTGTCTAGGATCTCCCCCGCCCAGCTGCATCCTGCGGCAATGCAGGGAGCGGATCCCTGGGGATCGCAATGGGACGGGATCCAAGTCCGGGCTAAGGGGAACCTGGGATCTGSCCCCCAGCCTGGGAGGAGAGAAGGCGGGTCTAGTGGGAGAACTTCTCCCACCTCAACCCCTGGAATTAGGGACGAGGGGGATCCACCCAGGGACAGGCCCTGGGTCTCTGCTGTGACCTACCCACAGGATCCAGTCCCAGAGGGCAGTGATCCACCGAGGTGATCCCCGAGGGTTGGGGATGAATAGACAAACAGCTGGGGAGGATGGGAAAGACCTCCCGAAAGGTCACCCCATCTCATCGAGGAGGTTCGGGGATCAGTGTGGGGGCCGCTTCCAGCTTCTCGGGAGGGAGGAGGAGCGATGGTGGGGAGTTCCTATCCCCTGCGGACCGGTCACCAGGCTGACGGGGTGGGCGGAAAGGCACCGGGAAGGGGAGATAYGCCCGCATGTGACAAGGGGGTCCCCCAGCCCGAAGGTTGCCTCCCCTCATCCACCCACCCACACGTACACCTCCGCCAGGCGCCGTCCGCTCGCACCAGCGCATCCACCAGCCCGGGGTCCTTGAAGCGCTTGCGCTGCATGTCCCGCACCATGGCGGGGTCTCCGCCCTTGTCGGCGCGGAACAGGTCCAGGTCCAGCACCATGACCGCTGATGGCGGCGGCGGCACCGGGAGCTCCGGCGGGGACAGGTGCTCCGCGCGCGTGCGCGAAGGGGCGTGGCCGCCGCCATGGGGGCGGGGGCGCAGCAGCGCCCCTTGGTGGCCTGGATGCGGCGCTGCAGGGCGGGCGGGTGGGCGGGGCACGGCGCGCAGCGATGGGGACGGTCAGGGGCGGAGCAGCCCTGACCCCCATCGCGAGGGGCTTCCGGCGGGCCGGGAGGCCCCGGCAGAGCGGCAGGACGAGAGTATCGGGAAGTGTTGAGAGCGTTTGGGGAGGATATGGCGGGGTCTGGAGGGGCCCGAGCGGTCCGAGCATCCTTGATCCTCCCGCCAGAGGGGTCTCCGCCCTCGCACCCCGAGGATTCCTGGGGTTTCTCAGCCACATCCCAGGCATACTGGTGGGCTCTGCGGATCTCCTGCCCGAGGACACCTCGCACCCCTCTGCTCATGGGGCTCCCAAGAGCCACCCCATGCCCCTCTACAGCACCCCATGGCACGACTGTGGCCGTCCACGTCACCCCATGTCACCCTACTGTCCCCTCCTTGGGGGTCCCGGCGGGCTTCTGGTGCCTCCACCCATGTGGGGGACCCTACAGCACTTCTCCCTTGAGGGGGCGTGCAGATAGAAGTCAAAGTTCCGCTGCTCCCTCACCCCTAGGCGCCCACTCCCACGCGTGTGACACCCTGCGGACACCCCCACATCCTCACTCCACCCATTTTTGGTGCCCACGCTCAACTCCCCGCATCCCCTAGGCTTGTCCCCCCGCCCCCGTGTGCCCACACACATGGAGCCCTTATACAAACCCCACTCCTGTATTTGGCATTTTTAGGTGCTTGAGACGGGGAGGACACGGTGGGGGGCACGGGTGGGGACACAAGTACAAAAGCCGTAACGAGGCTCCGGTCCGAAGCGGGTCCCTAAGGCCACGTTGGGGGCGCGGGGGATGGGCCGTGGGTACCCCCCCTTCCCTTCACAGCTGTCCGGGCCCGGGGTGTCCGTGGGTGCCCCTCTGGCCCGTCACAGCTCCCGGGAGGGCTGCGGGATGCGAGGGTGCCCCCCGTCCTCTTACAGCTCCCGATCGGTGCTGCTGGATGAGGTCTTGAGCGGGACCGAGTCGAATCCATCCGGCATCCGCTGTGGAGTAGGGAAACTGAGGCCCGGAGCCCCCCGGGGTGGGGAATTGAGGCATGGACCATCCTCAAATCCCACCTCCATCACGGCTTGTCCGGTGGCTGCTCCAGGGTTGTTTCCACACCCCACCCCACCCCTTACCTTGACCGTCAGGGCTTTAAGTTTTCCAAAAAGCGACATTTCGGTGGCGAAGAGCAGCTCGTCCTCCGCGTCCTCCCCCTCCATGATGGCGCAGCTATCGGGCGACGTCGTGTCGGTCTCCCGAGCCGCCGCGTCCATCACCAGCTTGGAATATTTGTATTCCAACCTGGGAACGCAGGCGGTGCCATCACCCCCCCGTGACAGTGCTAGCCCCCGTGTCCCCAAATCCCGCTGCCAATTGCTCACTTTTGAGTCTTTTTCCAGAAATAAGCGGCAAGCGCGGCCAGCAAGACGGCCACGCACGTCCCAGTGGAAATTCCCACTTTTAGCCAAAAATCCACGCTCCGGCACGCCTGGATCACCTGCGGCGGCAGGGCCTCTCCGCCGTGGCACAGCCGGGGCTCCCGCCACACGTAGGTGGTTTTCTGATGGGGGAGAAAGGGGGCTCAGGGGCCGCAGGAGCCGCAGCCCAGCCCGGGGCACGGGGCAATACCTGAACGCCGCCGATACAGGCGCCGACGATGGGGCGGTGGTGGGAGCTGGAGCAGCGGGGACATCCCTCGGCCGTCACCCAGAGGAAATGGAAGGTGCAGCCGTCGCAGGTGCCCTCGGGGCATTTGCTGGGGAGGGACAAGAAGGGCCCCCCTCACCTCAGGTGACGGTGACACTCCAAAGTGGGGATTACAGCTAAGGTGGCACCCCAGGGTCGGGACAGCATGACAGCAGTACCCCCAAAGTGAGGCACTCCAAAGAAGTATCTACTGATGACAGCAGGGGATCTTGGAGGTTCCCAAACCTCCCCCGGGGACTCCTTTGTTTCACTGCCAACCTGAGTACACGCAGGGCGCCGGTGACACAGCCAGGATGACACCTGAGGGTGAGGGAATCTGACACCATGTCAGTGTCGTCCCCAAAGCAAAGCACCTCAGGGACATGCCCACCCATGACAACAGGAGATGTTTGGGTCACTTTGGGAGTCCCCTAAGTCCCCCTTGGTGTCCCCAGTGTCCCACCCCCGCATCCCCCCCCCCAACCTGGGAACAGCCAGGGTGACACCTCAAAGTGAGGGACACTGACACTGTGACTGTGGTGTCTCCAAAGCGAAGCACCCCAGGGATATGCCCAGCCCTGACAGCAGGAGATGCTTGGGTCACCCAAAACCGCCCTTGGGGTCCCCTGTGTCCCCTCCCCACCTGGGGACAGCCAAGGTGCCAGTGCCGACACGCAGGGGATCACAGCGTAGGCGGATGGTGGTGGCCCGGCCACCACTGCAGGGCTGTGTCATGTCGTTGGACCTGCCAGGGGACATGGGGGGTCAGGAGGACAGTGGGGGCACAGTGTGGATGTCAACCCCCTGTCGCCTGCCTGCACCTGAAGAAGAAGATGATGTCAGGCAGGTCAGGGTGGCTGGGGGGGAAGAGCTCTGGGGGAGACACGATGCCGTCCAGCACGGAGCTGGTGGTGACACCTGCAGAGAGAGAGGTGTCTCCAGTCCCACTGGGGTATGTTCTAGTCCCAGTGTCCTAGTGCCACCAGAGGGTCCCAGACTTACTAGGGTGTCCCAGTGCCACCAGGATATCCCAAGCCCCACAGGGTGTCCCAGTGTCAGTATCCCAGTCCCACCAGCGTGTCTCAAGTCACACCATGGTGTCCCAGTCCCACTGGGGTTGTTGGTGACATATACCAGTGACAATGTCCCAGTCCCAAACAAGGTGCTCTGTAGTGTCCCAGTCCCACCAGGGTGTATTTCAGCCCCATTGGGGTGTCCCCGTGGCACCAAGGTATCCCAGTGCTGCTGAAATGTCCTAGTCCCAGCAGCGTGTCCCAATCCCACCAGGGTATCCCACTCTCAGTGCCACCGGCATGTCCTGGTTCCTGTGCCGCCAGGGTGTCCTAGTCTCAACAAAGTGTCCCACTCTCAGTGCCGCAAGGCTGTCCCAGTTCCTGTCCCACACATGTGTCCCAGTCCCCCGGAGGAGTGCCAGTGTTGGTGTGCCAGTGCCACCAAGCTGTTCCAGTGTCTGTCCTGCCCATGTGTCTCAGTGACCTCGGGGTGTCCCAGTGCCCCAGGGTGCCCCCCCCCGCCCTCCCTGCTCACCCAGCAAGTGGTCACCCAGGCTGACAGGCTGAGAAGACACAGCTGCGCGGGCACCGGTGACATCGGGGGGCACCAGAATGGCCTGGCATACATAGGAGGTGACCACACGGGCAGGGCCCCCCAGACCAGCCGTCACATTGTCAGCACATGAGGCCATTTTCCTGCCCTGTGGGGACATATATGACACACGCGTGTGGAGTGAGACTGTGTGTACAAGGGACTGGCATTTGTGTATGCAGGGCCATAGGTGTACAGGTGTGGCTGCACAAGTGTCCATATGTGTTTACACACGTGTTCACATGTGTCTGCCCAACTGTGCAGGTGTGTTTGTGTGAGTATGCACAAGTGACTGCACAAGTGGGGGGGTGTGTATGTGCAGGTGTGACAGTATGTACACCTGTATTTGCACACCTGTGTGTGGGAATGTGCATTTGCATACACGTCCTTGTGTTTGGATGACTACGAGCACATATGCACGTGTGTGTCTGTGTCTGCCCACCTGCATGCTCCGTCTCATCTGTGTGCCCAGGTGTGTGCCCATGTTTGCCTATCCAGATGCCCATGTGTGCATGTGTATTCGTGAGCCCTCCTGCCTGTGTGTGCCCGCCTGTGTTCCTGTTCCCACCCTCCTGAGTACCCATCCATTGTGCCCATGTTTGTGCTCGTGCTTGTGCCCACCCACTTGTATGCCCACCTATGTGTTTATGTTTGTACTCATGTGCCTGTGAGTGCACACACCCCCTGCGTGCTCGTGTTTGCACTTGTGTACCTATGACCACCCACCCATGAGCCCAGTTGYGTTCCCATACATTCATGTATGATCCTCTGCCCGCCTGTGTGTGCCCTTGTGTGCCTTCCCAGGTGTGCTCCCATGTCTGCATGCATGTTTCCATGGCCTCCATGGCCCATGTGTACCTACTCTCCTGAGTGCCCACCCACGTGCCTGTGTTTGCACTTGTGTGTCTGTGCCCACCCCCTGGGTGTGTTCCCATGTGTGCACACGTGTTTGCCCACACGGCTCTCACCTGGTGCCCACAGAGGCTAAGGCGGAAGTGATGGCTGTAGCGCAGCCCTTTGGGGGTGAAGCTGGGCCCAGTGCCCACGCCGGCACCTTGGCCCAGCGACGGGAACTCGAAGTGCAGCATCCGGCCTGGCAGTGCCAGTGCCAGGCTGCAGTTGTTGTAGCATAGCGATCGCAGCTGGGAACAGGGACAGGGAGCTCAGGGATGGCCATGCCACCCACTGGGGACACCCTTGTGGGGGACTCTGGAGAGCTGGCGCCACCCCTCAGAGACAGCAGGGCCATAGTGGCACCCACCAGGGTTGCTCACTGCCACCCACCAGTGTCAGATACCGTCACCCATCTGGGATGGCTGGGAGGAGCTGATGTCATCTCTCTGGGGACAGCTGGGGGACTGGCATTACCCACCCAGGATTAGACATTGTCACCCATCTTGCCATCCACCCAGGATTGCCACAGAGCTGGTGTCACCTCCCTGGAGACGGCCAAGGAGGACAGACGTCACCCCACTCTGGGTCAGACAGTCACCCACACTGCCACCCACCCTGTCACCCACCCAGAATGGCTGTAAGCAGCTGGTGTCACCTCCGTGGGGACACAGTGTCATGCACCCAGGATGACTGAGGGAGGCTCGTGTCACCCCCCCGTGATGGTGTCACCATCCTGGTGCTAGCCAGTGCCACCATCTGGGACATCCTGGCTGTGGGGGAGGCTGGTGTCACTTCTCTGGGGCCCATTGGCATCACCCATGGGGACACTTATGGACACTTAGACCCCCTGCCATCCCCAGTCACCTGGTTGCTGCGTGTGCCAGGGCCACAGGGGTGGCAGGTGGGCGTCCCGTCGGAGGGGTGGCCCCGCAGGTAGGTGCCAGGTGGGCAGGGCTGGCAGGTGCCCGAGCTGGGGTTCACAGCACTGCCAGGGGAACACGGGGCACAGGACCCAGTGGGCTGGGGGGCACAGCGGCGGCAGAAGGAGGCCACCCCCCCCTGCACATTGGTGACGTTGATGCTGTACAGCTTGGCCACATCACTGGTGAAGCGCCGGCCCTGGCACCGAGAGCACCATCACCATCTGCCCCCACCCCCCACCAGACCCCCCAAGGTGGGGRCCCCCCAGCCCTCTCAAAGCAGGGCCCCGTGTCCCTCACCGCCTCGTGGTAGGGGGTGCGCTGGAAGGCCCAAGTGAAGCTCATGGTTGCGTTCTTCTCCACCAGGTAGGTGTAGGATTGTTTCCCCGTGGAGCCTGTCCATGTCTCCACCGGAGTGTTGGTGTGTGAGTTGACACCCTGTGGGGACAGGGGAGGTGGCACCACCCAAATTCACTGTGCTCCCCCCCCAACCTGCTGTGCTCCCCACTCACCACCATAAAGTAGAGCTCACAGCCAATGCTGCACAGCGTCTCGAAAACGAAGGTGATCCTGGCCACCTCCCTGCTCTCTGTGTCCTCCAGCACTGGGCTTGGAGGGCTGGGGACAGTGTGGGAACACTGCTAGCTCTGCTCCATGGCCATGTCCCCACTGCTCCCTGGTGGTGGCCCCCACCTCACCTGAAGCCAGGGACCACCAGCGTGAGGATCATGAAGTCGCTGTCAGAGGCTCCAGCTGCCGTGTAAATGTAGTCCCCAGCTACCTCCCAGCCTGCAGGTGTGCAGTAACACTCAGAGAGGTCCCTGGCAGAGCCCTGGCAAGGGACAGGGAAGGGACAGCCCTCTGCCACTACCTGCAATGCCCTTGTACTCGAAGTTGATGCCGCTGAGCACGGTGGTCTCCATGTTGGGGGGCAGCACATTCCACCACTTGTACTCCAAGCCCAGCACTGGCTCAGTGCCCTCTGGGCAACTGAGGCAGGCTGGGGAGAGAAGGCAACAGCCCTGCACAGGGGTGGAACCCACCTCCCACTCTGTCAGCTTGATGTGCCCTGCTTACCCCTTGAGGCCGGTGATGGGGAGAAGAGGGGACAGCCCTGCACTAGAGTGGTACCACATTCCCCTCCCTGCAGCTTGGGATGACCTGGTAACCACCTCTTGAGGACAATGCTGGAGACAGGAGAGGACAGCTCTGTACTGAGATGGCACCCACCTTCCCTAGGCAGCTCCAGGGATCCCAGTTACTTCCTGGGGAAAAAAACTGGGATGTTCTTACTGAGTACATAGGGACAGCCCTGCACCAGGGTGGTACCACTTTTCTCTCTGTCAGCTTTGGGTGCCTTGGTCGCCACTTTGGAACAATGACGGGAACAGGATGGGACAACCCTGCACTGAGGTGGCACTCATCTCCCCCTGGTAGCCCCAGAGACCCCAGTTATTCCTTGGGGACAGTGGTGAGGGTGTCCTTATTGGAGCCATGGGGACAGGAGGGGACGACCCTGCACTGGAGTGGCACCCACCTTCCCCCAGCAGCTCAGGCCGCCCCAGTCACGCTCTGGGGACAATGACGGGGCCACCTTACCGGAGCCGTTGGAATAGAAGCCATAAGGACAGGGCTGGCAGGTGCTGCTGTTGCCTTTGGCGAAGCCAGGGTTGCAGGGGGGGCATCGTGTCTTGACCCCCGAGGATGGCAGCCGGGTCGCCTGCGGCAGCTCCTCACTGCAGATCTTGGGCTCTGCCCACTTGTACATCAGCTGGGTCTGCCGGGGGAGCGGGTGAGCTGGGGGGGACACCGGGGACAGGGGGCCCGCCCCGGGCTGCCCCTGCATTACCTCCCCACGGGCGTCGCAGGCCGTGTGGGTGTAGAAGAAATCCTTGTCCGTGCAGGGCGGGCGTGGCTTGCAGGACCCCGAGCCGGGCTCTGCCGAGGAGGAACACGGCGGGTGAGCCAGCACAGCCCGGGGACCCCGGCGCTGTTCCCGCCACGCGGGATGTCTTTGTCTTCCCTCCCAACCCAGTGGGTGCTCCCTACTCCCCACATCATCTCTCCCTGTCCCGGGGCCACTCCTGCAGTGCAGATTGCGGGGACAAAGGGACCCCTAAGGGTGTCCCCCCTCACCAGCGAAGGTGTCAGGTTTGTCAGGGGCGCCAACACTGTCGCCACCAGGGGATGTCAGGTCACCCCCGCTCCCCACATCACCCCTTCCCTTCTCAGGGTCATATACTAGAGGGACAACTCTGGGCGGGGGGGGGCCCGGGTGTCCCCTCTCACCGGCGTAGGTGTCAGGGTCGCAGGGCTGGCAGGCGGTGGCCCCTTTGCCGGAGAAGGTGTCGGCGGGACAGGGCTGGCAGGCGGTTGAGCCGGCGGCGGGGGCGAAGGTGCCGGGCTTGCAGGGGAAGCACTCGGAAGTGAAGGCCACCCCTGGGAGCGGGAGGAGGCTCAGGTAGCGGGGACGGGGGTGCACGACCCCCGAGACCCTCCTTCCTGCCCCCACTCACCTGTAATGCCGATGTTCCTCACCAGCACCGGTTTAGGCACCTTGGACCAGACGGAGAAGGCGGTGGTCCGCCAGTACAGCACGTTGTTCCCACGGCTCAGCTCCACCTGGGAGAAGGATCCCACAGGATTGGGTAATCCCACTGCCAGGGATGGGTTTGGCACCATGGGTGGGGGATCCCGCTGCCGAGGAGGGGGCTGGCACCAGTGGAGGGGGGAGTGTGGCACCCCCGTCTGTCTGTACCACCCACCGCCCCCTCCTCAGCCTCGTGGAGCATCTTCGTCCCACGAGAGGGACAAGAAACGCCGGGGCAGCACCGAGGGACGTCCCCCCGGTGTCACCTCCCGCCGAACACTCACGCTGTGGAATTCCCAGCCCTTCTCTGTCGTCCGCATCCAGCGGGACTCCTCCACCGTGGGCTGGCACTGGTCGTTCTGCACCTGCAGGGAGAGTGTCAGGGACCCCATGTTCACAGGGACCCTGCATGTCACCAGGAACACACCCCCATGCTCCCAGGGACCCTCCACATTCCTAGGGACCCCTCCTCATGTCTCCATGAACCACTGCCATATCCCATGGGGCTCCCTTCATGTCACCAGGGTCCACTCTCATGTCCCCAGTGACCCCTCCATGTCTGCAAGGATCCCCATGATGTCTCCAGGGACCCCTCCCATATACCCAGGGTCCCCTTCCCCATGTCCCCAGAGGCCCCTGTCACATCCACCAGAGATCCTGCCATGCCCCCAGGGACGCACATCATGTTCTCAGGGACTCCTTCCATGTCCCCAGGGACCCCTGAGGGGTCCCCACAGACCTACTCAGGTCACAAGGGACCTCTCCCATGTACCTAGGGACACTTAATACCATCTAGGACCCTCTCCCATATCCCAGTGGACCCCTCCATGTACCAAGAGACCCCGCCCATGCCCCCAAGGACCCTCCCATGTCCCCAGAGACCCACATCCTCCATCCCTGCCCCTGTCACCCACGAAGAATTCGAAGACGATGCTGCTGTCAGGGTAGATGTACTCGAAGGTGACAGTCCCCGACTGCTTGAGGCTCACAGCATACATGAGGGTGGCCGTGCACTCATCTGTGTTGGAGGCCACGTAGTCCCCCAGTGGCACCCACGTTGACCTGGGGCAAGTGATATATCCTGTGACCACTCTCAGCAGACAGGACAAGGATTGTAGGGACAGCTGGGAGGGTCCCCGGGAAGCAGGGGAGAAATGGGGGGCACAGGGCTTGGGCACATCTTAGGGACATGGCAAGGTGTGATGGCTAGACACATCTCCCTCAGGAGAATCCCCTGGCCCGCTGAGAGCCGTGTGGACTGCAAGGAGAAGAGAGTGGGGTCCCCCTGTTCTGGGAATGTGGCTGGATGAGGAACACACTACTGGGAGTAGGGAATGCCTAAGAGGCGCATCAATGGAGCAGCGTGGTGGTGCCAGTAAAACTGAGGGTTTGGTGGTTGTTTTGCGCAACACTGCAACAGTTGTTGGTACAACTGGGAAGGCTCAGTGGTGTGGTACAACCAGGAGTGTTTGGTGGCTGTTGGTATTTCCTGTGTACCAGTGGCTGCTGGCTGGTACAACCAGTTGGTGGGAAATTCAGTGGCAGCGGAACAACTGGGAGGGCTTGGCAGCTGCTGGTACAACTGAGGGGCCTTGATGGCTGTGGTACAAGTAAGAGGGTTTTGTGGCTGCTGGTGAGATGTTTAATGGCTGTGGAATAACTGAAAGGGTCTGGTGGCTGCCAGTACAACCAAAAGAGCTCAGAAGTTGCCAGTGAGGATCAAAGGACTGTGGTAGTAAAGGCTCTCGCTAGTGGCACAGGGGTGTGGAGACCCCCATGAGTGCTGTAGAGACCCCCATAGGAGCTCTAGGGACCTCCATGGGTGCTCCATCTCCAAGGAATATTGACATGGAGATCCCATGGGGTTCGGGTCCTGCCACTTCTGGGGGGCGGGTGATGCTGCTGGGTGTTCCCTTGCTGTGACCAGGGTGCCCCTGTAATGCCCTGCTTGTGTCACCTCCCAGGGCAGGATGACAGAAGGGTGTTGGGGCAACTGGATGCACAGGGGCGCTATGGATGCACAGGGGTGTCACACCCACCCTGCTCACTGTGCCCTGCACCCAGTCCTGACAGGCCAGGTGCCCATGTGCTGGTGTCACAGCCAGTGACACAGTGACTCACGCGGTGCAGTTCTCTGCCGCATCGCCAAAGCCGTCATCCACCTCCAGGTTGGTGGCCACGTTGGCGAAGCCATGGGGCACCTCGTCCCACTCGTCGAAGCGGACACCTGTGCCCAGCGAATAGGTGCCCGCAGCACAGGGCCGGCACGTCTGCGTCTGCATCTCCAGGAACTCGCCCGCCTTGCAGGAGAATGCTGCCAATGGAGACGGGGGCACAGGGCGCAGAGGGTCACCCCCAATCCTCCTGGTGCTGCTACAGCCTCATCACCCTCAGCTCTGCATTTCCAAGTGCTCCAGCTGGTGGAGATGCTGAGATTCCCAATTCTTACCATTCCACAAAGGCAACCCCCCCACCCATGTGTTTTGGTACCTGATGCCCAGCTCTGCCCAATCCAGGCAGGATGTAGTGCTCTGCCATGGAACCTGGGCACCCCCAGGCTTTGGGGGGGCATGTGTTTGGGATTCCCATCCTGCTCATCCCTCCTGGTAAGTTTGTGTGAGGGGGATCCTCATCTTGCTCATCCATCCTGGTGCATGTGTGTGTGGTGAGATTCCCATGGCTCTCATTCCATTTGGTGACTGTGTGTGTGATTCCCCTCCCATCCTTGTGCATGTGTGTGTGTGATTTCCATCCCTCTTATCCCATCCTAGTGCCCATGTGTGGGATTCCCATCCTATCCCATTATGTGTGTGGGATTTCCATCTCTCTCATCCCATTCAGGTGAGTGAGTGCTCATCTTGCTCATCCTGTCCTGGTGCATGTGTGGGATGAGGGGATTTCCATCCCAGTGTGTGTGAGATTCCCATCCCTCTCATCCCATTCCATGACTTTATGTGTGATTTCCATCCCATCCTATCTGTGTGTGCATGTGATTCCCATCTGTCTCATCCCATCCCAATGCCTCTGTGTGTGTGGTTCCCATCCCTCTCATCCCATCCCAGGGAGCTGCTGTGTGTGTGATTCCTATTCCATCCCATCCCAGTGCTTGTAGTTCTTCTACCATCCCATCCCGGGGGATTCCCATCCCACTGATCCCATTCCATCCTCCTGCCTGCACTGGAGCCAGCAATGGTTGTGCTTGTCTCCCCGCTCTCGCCCTCATTTCCTGACCCCGTGCCATTCCTGGCGGCAATCTTACAGCATTCAGTGCCCCTGACAGGGTCAGGCAGGCCAGTGCAGAGTCCAGGTGTGTGTGGTACAGCCACCCTCCAGCGCGATCCTGAGCTGTCACAGGCTGTGTACTCGTAGTGGTACTCGGACTGCAGGAGACACAGAGGGAACGTGCAGGGAGCTGCGCCCCGGGCTGCCCCCGCACCCTTTGCTCCCTGACAGGGGCTGGCCCCTGGGCCCAGCAGTGCCTTCAAGGGATGGTTTTGAGTTAAGGTGTGGCAATGTCCTGTGGTGCCCAGGGCCTGGAGAGGGGGGCCTGAGAGAGTGCTCAGAGTGGGGGGATACTGGGGCAGGGGAGAGTTCAGTGGAGGGGGGGGATGCTGGAAAATGGGGGTGATTTGGGTGGGAGATGCTCTGGATTGAGGGGAGCTGGGGACCAGGGCGATGCTCAGAGCGGTGGAGTATTGTGGCAGGGGGAGGGGGGACAGTTTGAGAAGACGCTGGGAAATGGGGGTGCTGTGGGTGGGGGGATGATCTGGCTGGGGTTGCCCAGGAGCCTTGGAGCAGCAGCAGCCCTGCAACCCTCCCTGGTGTGGAGGTGAACCCCTGCGCCCCCTCCATGCTCCTGGGATCACATGGCACTGTCACGCCCCTTGGCGCGGCTGTGACACRCTTTGCTCATCAAACAGCTGTGGCACAACCCGGATCCAGCCGCGGAGCACCCCGGGCATAGGGCAGGAGCGCAGAGGGGACCAGGGGGAACCAGGAAGTGCTGGGGACAGCAGAGGCACCGTGACCCCCCCATCCTCCCAGCTGCACCAAGCTGACACCGGCTTAAGGCTGGTAAGGAGATGCCAGGGACAGACGGCGTGGGCAGGGTGAAGGACACATCTGGTGGTGGTGTTGGGGTTTGGGGTGCAAGGGGAGCTCCCCACCCCCCCGCAGCAGCGCTGAGGTGTCAGAGCCGGTGCTGTGGCTTCATGCTCCCCGTGGCTGCTGGAGCGTGGCAGGTTGATGAGAAAACAATTGCTTTGATGTTCCCATCAGCTGGAAACACAGCAATGGGGGGGAAAGAGGGGGATGGGGGGGTGTGAAGGGGAAAGAGGGATTGGAGAGGTAAAAGGGGGGTGGAGAAGGAAAACTGAGGACAGAGAGATGCCTGCAGCACCCCCTGCCCATGTACAGGCAGCATGGAACCCCCCTGGGATGGGGACACAGAGAAAGGTCACCACCACCCTTGGGGTACTCAGAGGGTCAGTCCAACTTTCAGCAGCCCTGAACTACCACATTGCTCTCAGTCCTGAGGGATTTCCTTGGGGAGATGGTATTTTTTCTCTCTTTCTAAACTTTTCCATGTTTTCATTAAATCTACATAAATTGACCTAATTCAGCCCCAGGGTGGCTCTGGGGGAGGAGGGCACCCAAAATTGCCACTGTAACTCTGCTCTGGCCAGGGGAGGGAGAAGGGCTGTCCCTTGTGAAGGACAGGGGACACCCCCTCTGGGGGACTGATCGCTCCTGGGGCAGGTGCCAGCCCCAGTCTATTGTTTCCAGCTCTGGATCGTGGAACACGGACAAAAATAATTGGATCAGAGAAAAAAAAAATCCTGGCCCAGATTAAAAGCAGCCGCAGGTCTGAGTAGGGGGGAGGAAA